>JAWWEN010013374.1:0-22538 GCA_035582955.1 Sycophila texana | reverse complement strand
AAATATTTTTTGAGAATCAGCGAGTTGAACGCAGTTTGCTGCGTGCCCCCCCGGTGCGCCCCACTAGATACGACACCGAACGCCGAAGCCACCTTAATGGGACAAAATTAATTCTGGATCTAAACAATACGTATAAAAATCGTATTGTTAATCGAATTAATGTAATTAAAAAATATTAGATCAGTAAATAACGGTAAATTGCAATTTAATCTTTGACGATTGGGAATAATAAAAATTGTTACTCCAAAAGCTTCGTAAAATTTACGGAGACTAATTCCTTGTAAGAATTATGCAGATTACCGTATTAAACTTTGAACTGTAGCGCACCGTCCAAGATTCAGCAATAATTAGAGTAATTTTCTCTTAAAAATTTGCAGCGTTACAATCCGCCCCCCACAATGGTGTTTTCCACGTATTTTTTACGCTGAGCTTCAGAATACTCTCACTGTATATTCGAAAAAATGTATTAAAAATTATAAAAAAAAAAAAAAATAAAAGATCGTAGCTCGAGCTGCTAAGGTATTAAATTAAAGTACGGTGATATTCGTAGTTTTTGCGACTACTCGGCTGGGTGGCCTCGTCGCTGATAATGGCATCGCTGGTGTACGGGCTGTACCCGGAGAACCTGACCGTGACGGTGAGCTCGGTGTACGCGAGTCTCGGGCACACTGCCTGGGCGGTGGCGGTGAGCTTCATCGTCGTACAGTGCTGCACCGGCGCAGCGCCCCTTGTCGACAAGCTTCTGTCCCTCAGGATTATCTATCCGCTGTCGAGGCTCACCTACTGCGCCTACCTCGTGCACCCGATGATCATGATGTTCACTTCTACCCAGATGGATGGGCCGCTGCACCTTCACAATGGCATTGTCGTAAGTTTAAATCGTTTCTCGTTTTCTCCTCTTCCTTCGTTTTATTGGCCATGAATCTTTTAGTTTCATAGTTTATGCTCGCATTGTATGTGCCTTTAAAAATTATAGTTTTGAAACTGTCCATGGCTTAAGAGGGATGTGAAGAAAGTGAGGCAAAAATTTTACTACACGACCCTCGTATCCTGAAAGTTATGCACAATAGTTAGTGTTAGAAATTTTTTTTTATTTAATTTAATTAGCAGACTACTATGGCAAGCTTTCACCCCTGCACTTTACAGTTAGTAAGGACACTAAAAATACGTGGGCAAAAAATTCGATAAAGTGAAATTTAATTCCATTATTTCGGATCAAATGTAATTTTCGGCCGAGGCGAAGCCGAGGTTACTATTTATTAAAACATAGGGCTGGTTATCATAGCAATGGCATAGCATGATTTGCATAAGTCTGGATTCCATGGCTACAAGTTGAATTAAGAAAATAAATACGATAAGAAGATAACAATGTATAATAAAGATAAACGTAATATAATATTACATAAAAGTATAATAGATAAAATAAAAAGTTATAAGTAATGATTGTAATAACGGGGAGGATACTTTGATAAAGGGGTAATTACAATAGCTATGAGCTGTCATGGGAATGGAGTGGTTATTATAGCAAAGAGTCTGCAAATAGATACGGACGAGTATTCAAGCAAGCATCAATTTGTGCATAATCTGCATACTAAATACAAATGTATACATCTGTGATATGCAAGCATTGATGTAACATTCGATACAGGACAATGTATTTAATACGGTACAAAAAGGATATTTAAATATTATTTGCACAATGCATGCTTTAAAAGTTGTTGGTTATTAGGTATTTATTAGCTTTCGTGCAAACTGAAAAGAAAAAAGTAACATCCTTGTGCAGCTTTTTAAAGCTGCAATAAATTTAAATAATCAATAAGCTTTCACGAACTGTAGTTTACAGAAAGCTGGTAAAGCAAGGCTCCTTAAAAAGAGTCACATTTGCGTGAAACTCGTTTTATTATCCATTCTATTATCCAAGAGAATGCACTTGGGGACAAAAATTGAATTAGCATAACATTTTTCTGGAGAGCTTTTTGCACGGCCGAGTCAATAAATACCGAATTCCGCCCTCGTTTGATCTCCGCTAGGCGGATATTTCATCAGCCGGCAAACTGCATTAACCATTTTTTTTTTTGTACTTCTAGCTCATTGTGTACTTCGGAAACTTCGTGGCGTCCTATCTAATGGCCTTCTGCATCTCCCTAGCATTCGAGGCACCCATTGTTAATCTCCTTAAATTAGTATTATCGCCTAAAAAACGGTCGAGGTAAGGTCGGCCCGAGCCGCTCCGAAATTCCTCGAGTGCATCGGTCGAAGTTGCCGCGTGGAAGTGCTCAGTAAGTAACTTCCCTTTTTTTTCACTCTCACGAAACTTTTTTAATCTTCGCGCCTCGGCGAGCTCGCGCCACTGCTTTGCTTCTTTTTTTACTCTCCTCTTTGTGCTTTGCTTCTTCTTGCAGACCGGACGACGTGCAATTCACCGGCAGAGCAGAGTCCAACGGACACGGGGACTGTTCGTTATCTCGGGCCTCTCGCCGGCGAAAAATCCGCAGAACGCATCACGGAGGCCTCGCTACTGAGAGCGGCATAAAAAGCGTCCGTTCGCCCGACTTCGCTTCCTTTTTGTCCGCGGGATTATGCGAGAAGCCCGTCGACGGAGCTTTTCAAGAGGGGGGGACGGGGCGAAAAAGTCCCCGCGGGAAAAAAGGAAAAAAAAAAAAATAAGAGCAGAAAAAAATTTTCGGCTCGCACGTGCCTAAAGTCTCTTTTTTTGTTTATTTTTTTCGTACGTCAAGGCACCGACACCTATCATCGAATCCGGTAGTTTGGAGGTATCGTTTGGGCGTCGAGTTTAAACGAAGTGGGGAACGAGCAATAAAATACCGGCAGAATAATGACGAATTGTTCTTTTATACCATACTTACTGCCTAAGGTTAGTAATATTATTGTACGATAGTTACTGTTTTGTTACCATATCAATAAAGATATTTTTTTTTAATAACATTTCATTTTGTATTTTTGAGATCAGCGACGCTTGTTGGTAATCGGATACAAAAGCTTTAGCTTTGACTTTAAAGGTAGGACTTTTACAAAGAGACAAAAGACGAAGTTAGATTGTCCTTGGTTAGTACGAGAAAATGATCAAATAACATCGGGTTCGAAATTGCCTTTTTTGTACAACGTGATCTGAAAACGTCTATAAACTCGTATTTTACTCGAATTTCAATAGTCTGTAAAATGAAACTCACTCGAATCCACAACTAATTGTCCAACTTTATAAAGAGAAGTTTCATTTCCCATTTTGACTACAATCAATAAAGAAAGAATTTTTTTTCAAGCGGATAAAAAGGGTTTATTATACAGCAATTCCATAAAAAACGATGAAAAAAAAACAAATTCAATGAAAAGGATATCCTCTTTTGTAGAAGAAAAAATCAATTCTGTGCAGCGTCAGAAAAAATTTGAATTTTTTTTTTTTATGCAAACACTTGCGAAAAGTTTTATAAATCAAAAATTCCGAACTTTTATGAAACATAAAATCGCGAGCTATTACTTTAAAATGCATAAATCTAAGTTTCAGCGTATCGGTAAGCGTAAAAAGTGCTTGACTTCTGCAGAAGTTGACAAAGCTCCGGTGCAACCGCAACGGGACCGGAGAATGCGCGCATCTCCCGGCGACTTGAAGAAGCACATTACCAAGAACGGATGTATGTACATGCATAAAATATGGCTACGAAGACGCAAAGCGCCGGGAGCGAGCGAAGCGCGTCTGTCCTCGGCTGGCGCCTGCAAAATTTATCGGCCTCGCACCGAGCCCTTGATTGTTGATTTAGGGAGCTCTCCGACCGCCCGTATCGGGACACGGCTTTTTACAGTGGCGCCCGCGTAAATCATAAATTCGTTTCCTGATCCGTTTTTTTCCCACTCAGAGCCAACGACAATATTTGTCCGGCGCTTCTTCACGCGAAGCTCCGTTTTTACTGCAATTTAATTATTGCACGAGGATGCCCCTCTTTTGTGTTTTTGTATGAAAAATGCGGCGTTGGAGTGCCAATTTTATCGCGAGGGCAAACAAAATTTTGGCGGATAATGCACGGGAATATCAAAAGGGAGAACGTACGTTTGCAACGATGCGAAGATCCGAAGCGAATGATAAGTGAATCACAGAATTTTAGCGAGGGCTTTTTGCGCATTCAAATAACGTATTTCGCGTAATAAAACGGCGCTAAAGCACAGAGACACACGCCCAGTGCGATATTACGCATCGCATAAATTTTGAGAATTTTTACACCGGAATATAGTCGCGAGAGGGAAGACGACAAAAGGCTCCTATCTTACGTAGCTCTTCGTGCGACAAATATAAATTCGCTTTTTGTCACGCATCTGGATCTCTTCCAAAATGTACATCCCCCGCCGGTTACCCGGCCACCGAATGACTACCACCCCATTTAACCCGTCTGCGCGAGAAAAAAAAAAAAAAAAACTCGAATACCAGCACCGCCGAAATCGCGAGCCGCTTTTAATTAAAATTGAATTGCAAATCGTCGCGGATAGTGAAAGAAAATCGCCTGGGCAAGGGAAAAAAAAGCGCGAGAAAAAGGGCGGAAAAAAAAAGCAAAAGAAAATAAAAGAGGAAAGCCCGGGCGAGAAAGAGTTTTTAATCCGGTCGACGGCTTTTCTCTCTTTCCGCGCCTTTGTCCTTATCTAGTGGGCAATCGCGGCGGCCGCCGACACCGCAGCAGTGCTCTCGCGAATTCGCGCGCGAGCTCGGAAATCTCCCCCTGGAACAAAAGACATCGCGTCAGCGAGTCTCTCTCTCTCTCTCTCTCTCTCTCTGTGTCTCGCTCGTCTCTTTTCACCCTCACTTCCTCTACCTCGTCGCCTGCGGCTTTCGCGGGACCCGTAACTGGAAAATCCCCTTTGCTCGTTAATAAATTGTTCGGATATTTTACACAATTGTAATCGGACATTTAGAGAAAAAATATCGCGCGCAAATTTTTCGTTATCTCCGCGGCATCAGGCGCGGAAGTAGCGTGTGCTTTCGTTGAATATGTACCGTTGCGTGCCGATTTCAGTTAAATTATTATCTTCAATCTTTTATTTAACAGCCCGAACGAAAGTTTCGCGGGAGGATGAAGGATAAAAGGGTAATTCGATACAGGTAGTGCTTTCAGCCGGGGTTATTTTTAGAGGCCTTTTTACCTCTGCAAATGGGAATAGTCTATAACACCTGGAAATCATACATTTCCCGTTTCCAGCGTTCCGCTTTATAGGTGGTACGCATTCAGCCGCGAGTCCAGATGAAAGATAAACACTGTTTTTCTCCCGCGCGCGCGCGCAATTAAACCTAGAAAAATTCCGTTTGACCGGCTATAGTCGAAAAAACGCAGCGGTACGCACTCCTCAAAGGAAAAACCGCAAGCAACACGACTACTTTGCCTCGATACTCTTTTTTTTTTTATCATTTTTCGAGTCTCACCTTTCCCCCTCTGTTCGCCGATGCCTAACCTACTTCTCGGGGACCTACTTTCACTGGCAATTACCTAATTAATTAAGGGTCGGCCACTTCGAGCGTATAACAACTGACTCTTCTCTTTCGACGCCGCACCGACGGGCGAGCCCTTTTATTTCGTCTAGGCCGTTCGTTCGCGCCTCTATTGAGGATAGCTTGAGGAACGGTATGTGATAAAATCACGATGAAGTGGAGCGAAGATTGATGAATATGCTTGCGGGAATTTTTCGGGATCGAAATTTTCAAACTTTATTCGACGAATGAAATGAATTTGAAACGTCATCTTGTTCTTTTTTTTCGCAGCTGAGAAAATCTGAAGTTATAGAACGTGCGCCGGATCAGGACACGTATAACTTTCAGAAAGAAAGAGGAAGAAGGTAATATTCACGTATCTACTCCAAGCTTTGTGGCAAGGCACGTGGAATATCAAATCATTTATTTGCTGCTCGAATTGACTCGCCTTATACTTCGGCACATGCTCCCAATGCTCTTTGCAGTGTATCACTATCCCAGTTTCCTATATTTTTTTTTCCTGCCTTATTCTGAAATTTAGGCCCATCTATACAGCGCGGAAAATTGCAGAAGTTTGCATATTTCAGTTTTGCAGTATTTCATTTATTCAAAATATTGCGATGACTGAATAATGTACAGGACAACGAACCGACTGCCTTGAGAAAAAAAGAAAGAAAAAAAGAAATATTTCATAATAAATTGGCAAGAAGTTCTAAGAGAAAGAAAATTTAAACGAAGTTAACAGGAGCATTACATTTCCGACATCGTGAGTCTCTCTATTCAGCTATTACGACCTGTACCTACTTTTTCCTCCTGGCTTCGGATGACACGACACTTTGAGTGAGTGCAGACCTTCAATTACGACCCACGTTGGTTATAAAATCCTTGCTTTAATTGCAGCTCTTCTCTCTGCTATTCTTTTCTAATTTTCCATTTATTTCTCGTCGCTGTTGTTTATACTTTTCGCACATATTTTCCGTCTGTCCACAGATTCTTTTATAATGGAAGACTTTAATAAAAATCCTCGAGAAATATTGTCGTATTCCATCCTGCAATATAATTAAAAGGAAAATACAATATTTTAATGAAAATTCTTCCTCTTTATAAGGCGAGGTATTTAATTAAATTTTTAAATAATAAACAAGAAAAGTTTCACCAACAAAGTAAGAGACTTTTCTGCGGAAGGCCACGTAAATTCTGCAGCTTTAACGTTACATACTGACCGATCGATTATTATTCTAAAAATATGAGGAAAATATTTTATAATTTTATATAAGTGTTAACTAGACTTCACCGTAGCTGAAACATTATTGCCTTAACAAACAACTAATTTATCTTTATACTTATCAGTGACGCGCGGTCGGTGTATCTTCAGAAAAACTTATGTTTACTCAGTACTCGATCACGCGAGAAATCAAGCAGTCAAGCAAGCAAATCAATACTAAATAAACACATGCGCCACCGCAGGGGATTAAACGCATCGATTTTCTACGATTTATTATGGTATACGTACTCTTATGCTGAAGCTCCACTTATCAATTCCTATCGTGCACTTCATCGCCAAAATTCTAATTTGATATTTTTTCTATTTGTATGTTGCTTAAATAAAACGCTGAATATTTTAGCGAATATCGTTTATCTTGCGGCTAGAGCCAACTCGAGTGGTATATGGTTTTATAAAATAAACAGAAGTTATTATCTAGGCAGGAGACCATAAGTGGCACCGTGGGATTGAATTATTCATGTTTCTTATACTAATTCAGAAGCCACAAATCTCATTACGCTTTTTCCAGCTTCTCGTTTAAGCTTATACGCTCCTTATATTCTTATTTAGTATCAAATATTCTGCAGTGTTTACAAAATAATAATTTTCATGGTTGTAATTTTAATTTAATATCTAACATTTAAATCAACAAGTTAATGGTGGCCAATGAAAAATTGAATAAAAATTTATTACCTAAATCCCAAGGATACCTCTAAAAGTGTTAATAGTATCAGATATTATGTAAAAAATTTTTTTTTAACGGCTTTTTACACAAAATATAGCTGTTTACATTTTTTAATTCAAATGGTCCAACTGTTTTTTAAGTAAAATAAGCTACCGTTATAAGAGAAAAACTTAAAAAAAGATATTATTTAGAGAAACTCAATAAAAAAAAGTTCAAAACTATTTCAAAGTCTTTACAAATCTCATACATTACAGCACGAGATCCCCATTAATGAGTCAGTATAAAAAAAAAATGTCAATAAAATGTTCCTAAAAGGTTCCCTAAGGTTACTAATCTATACTGCTTGGTTTAACAAATAATTAGTAACAGCATTCAAAAGTTAGTTACTACAAGCAATTTTATATAGATTTACTACTTTAAAATCCACAATCAATGATTTATATTTATCGAAACAATTACTAACTTTTTTAAGTAATTACTGATTAACTTAACGACTTGAAAAAGCTCGGCATTTTATTATCCAACTATATGTCAACTATGCTGATTTAAGTAATTAATAGCTCAGCGTAAGAATACGTTCTTTCGCGAAGATTAGCGCCCGCGTCTGCGCAATTATCCCGAAACTTAAAAAGCACAAAGCCAGCCGAAACGCCTTGTGCCCGTTCCGAAACTCGCAGGTGCGACGCAAAAGGATATACCGTCATGCACACGCGATGCCTCGTTGCGTTTGGCTGGCGGCGCCTCGTCGACGGAGGCGCGCATGCCCGAGGGGCGCGCGCTTTTCCCCGACATTCGGAAAGCGGCGTGGGAGCCGGCTAAATCGGCGCGTCCCGCCGCGACGAGTCAGTCGGCCGAGCGCCCCCCGCGAACGCTCGCCGCTCTCGCGCCCCCCGCCGAATCCCGGCCTCTCCTTCCTCGGCAGTGTGTGCACACACGCAGTTACCGAGACCCGCGGCCGTCGGCCGATGACGATCGAGGCCCCCTCCGACTGATCGCGCTTCCGTCTCCTCTCCCTCACCTCCTCTTCCCCCGGCTGCTCTCGCGAATCTTATTTTTTGCTCGCGCGCCGAGAAACTCGCCGCCCAGCAGGAGAGTAAAAAAAAGAGGGAAGAAGAATGGGCGCCGCGAAAGCGTGACGGGCCTTGCTTGTCTTCGCAGAGAGGAGGATAGAGAGAGATAAAAAAAAGGGTGAGTGCGCGACGTCCGACCCAGCTGGCGAATATCGCTCAGAAACGCCGCTCGCGGAGCATGTATTGTATGTGTGTGCATTGGCTCGAGGTTTGATTCCGCGCGTCGGGATTTGTCGGAGAAAATCGAGTGTGAAAGTGTATTTTTTTGCCTTTTGGATGGTTCTGCCTCGTCTGGCTCAAGTAACGACCCCCCGGTACCCTGACTTTTCGCAAGGAGGTTCGCTACTTTTCGCGGTGGTGCGATCAGATTCGCACGAAAAATCGATCAATTCGCCTCGACTAAATAATGAAAAAAGTTTCTTCGTTCATTATCTGATGTAAGTGCTTTAAAAGATACAACGTTGAAAGTTTCTAATTATCTTGTTTAAAAAAACAACAAAAGCTGCCTTGAATGTAAGCACTAATTAACGACAATGAAAAAGTAGTTAAGTCTACTTTCAGTCACACGTTTGAGCAAAAAAAAAAAAAAAAAATTTATTTAGTGACTTAGAAAAAGCTTCCTCGGGAAAGTAAACGTCAATTCCGGGGCAAATCATTAACAAGAATTCGATCCGAGACACGCGCGAACAACATCTCGCACGGAGTTATGCAAAAGGCCTCCCCGAGAATCCCAAACGGCGTCCCAGCGTCGTATTCTACGCCGAGCGTGACCATAAAGCGAAACTCCGGAATTGTCCGGCTCATTGGAGACGGTATCGGTGTGTGCACGTGACAGCTGCCCGGCCGATACGACGCTGGTATACGATGAACTGCGTTAAGAGGGCCATTCAAGGAAGCAGCCTAGGACTAGGCTCTCCATGAGGCACAGTATACACTGCTAAGCCGGCGAATTACGGATCGGGGATTTCGCCGTCCCTACCTCGACCTATGCCGGACCTTCGTGATTTATAAGGCTATCGTTTTCTCTACTCCCTTGAATTTTCTCGAGGTGGGAAATTTAATTCAAGTGCTTAATAATATCTCGACTTTATTGTAATACTCTGTTATGTGCAATGGCCTTCTGTTGATAAATGGGGTGGCTATTGCTTTTGTTTGTTTTTTTTTTCGTTTATATTTTCCAGCGCGGACGTGAGTGGATTAGAAGTGACCAGGCGCTGCAATTGACAAACCCCAAAGTTCTCTATTGGTTTTTAATTACCGCTGAAGTTTCCAGTTTTTTATGCGGCGGCACTCGGCCGAGAACCGAGATTTGACTAATAAAAGTACTAATGGATTATACACGATTCTTCAACTTTTAAGTGAATTAATTTCGATTTCCATGAAAATTTACGCCACTTCACCTGCACAATTCCTTTATCAATTATAATATACTTTATATAGGGGGACTCGGGGCATATAGTGGGCCACCTCATTAAATACGTTGCATTTGGCGTGAAAAACATTTATTAACAAGTTTCATTTAAATTGAAGCATTTGTATTATTACATTGCAGTATTAATTTATACAAAAATTATATATAGTAATACTAGCAGTAATTATATAATTATAGTAATTATAGTAGTAATAATAGTAGTAGTAATAATAGTAGTAGTAATAATAATAGTATAGTAGTAATAATAATAGTATAGTAGTAATTATAGTAGTAGTAATTATAGTAGTAGTAATTATAGTAGTTGTAGTAATACTTCAACGTAATAATACAAACGCTTTAATTCAAATGAAACTTGTTAATAAATGTTTTTCACACGAAATGCAATATATTTAATGGGGTGGCCCACTATGCCCCGAGTTCCCCTACTTTATCAATTATAATAAGAAAAATATAGATCGGCTCGAGGAAAGATTACCGCAATAATGCAATGATAAAGGGGAACGAACGCAGCTGCTTCCCCCGGTGAAAACTTTTAATTGTCTTGCGCAAAAAAAAGCGTGTACGAGAGAGAGAGAGAGAGAGAGAGAGAGAGAGAGAGAGAGAGAGATGGATAAAATCTTTTCAGCAAACACACACACACACACTGAGAGAGCACCCCCGCATCCAGGCGTCGTTAATACTTTGATCCGGCGACTGCGCCGGCTCTTAACGAGCGAGTCACGTATAACGAGTGGCGTTAATTAATGCGCTTTAAACGGCGGCGGAGCACAGCTCGCAGCGGCGCTGTGCGAAATCCCAACCGCGTGACCGTACTGGCGAATCGGCCGCGGTGCATCCCTTTCTTTTTTCTTCGCGGTGTAAGTTTGTGTACCGGGCGATTTGTGCAAAGTTCGCGCGGCAAGCGCGGCGAATCGAGTTTCGAGCGCGGAGCCAGACTCTAACGACGTTGTTATGCGGCCGAAGGGAACTGGCGGCCGGAGGGCGCCGTATCGAATTTGCCCGCGGGCCCGATAACGGCGCCGGCTCGTTCATCGAGATGCACCTTTGTCCTTAATTTTTTTTCGATTAAAGCGCGCCGATGAGTCTAGTCTTTTTTAAAGGGGTGCACAATGTGAATGGCTGTCCCCCAGGGGACATCCTTCTTTGTGGGAATCTAATAGCGCGAGAACCTGTGCGCGTGACAAATTGATAGCGATGCCGAAGTGATTTATACTAATTGCCAATAGAGAGCTCGATAAAGTTATAAAATTATTTATTATGGGGATTTTTAGAAAAAGTGGGGGAAGAATTTAATTTAGAAGGGTATTTAAATTTTTAATTCATCTGGGATGTGTTTTTTTTTTTTTTTTTATAATGTTTGACGGTGTAATTGACACTTACTTTCATTTCGTTTCTGAAATATGAACGGGTAGCGCGTTTCGCTCGGAATTTAAATCCTTTACTGGTGAGAATAATCGAGCACTTGAAGCGGATGGGAGTTGTTTTTCGTTAATTAAGAGGAGCGCATTCTACAAATTAGACTAATTATTTAGATTCTGTTTTGCCTTTCATCCCTGGGAATTGACCTATTCAAGCGATTAACGGAATTTATTACAGCGAAACAAATGAAACCGAGATAAGATAAAAATTATGCTACAATAATAAATTCGTATACGTAAAAAATATGAAACGAAACGAAATTAAAACCACTGATGATACTGCAAAAAATAAGCAGGAATATTTGGCGCGAAACGTAATTTTTAAATGATACCGTATACAATACAGGCTACGTGATACCAGACTCGTACATTTCCGTTAAATAATTAAATAGCGAAAAATAGCTGCATCGTTGAGACAGTAAATCAGCGCGACCGCGAATGCAGATGTATACGGCCGCGTGTGGTTTCGGCGCGCGGCGAACAAACTCGGCGCAACCAAATCGTTGTTTAAAACAAACTAACTTACGGCCTTTCCGAGGTACAAAATTCCAGCGTTTTACTTTTCCCGAAAGTAACAGTAAATTGCGGTCGAATTTCGCGATCCACCCATGCCATCGGAGATCCGGGGCGGCGCAAGCACGCGCATTTCATTACATTACGCTGGCGCGGCCGCAATAAACCGCGTCGCGGAATGAACTAATTAAATCCGCCGAAATTTTTTTTTCGCAGAAGCAATAACACTGCAACGCTCAGTCGAGAAACCATTAAAACTCTCGGGGCGAGGAAGTTCGTTAAAAAAAAAAATGAGGTCAAGCGGCTCCGAAATCGCGAATCCACAAATCGAGAGCCTTCCCTATTCATCGCATTAAATCGCTCTCTGTCCATTATCCAACCGAGATAAGGTCCAGCGAGTGTACCTTTTTTTTCATTTCCGTCTAGGGCTCGTCGCTATTAAAATCGGAACAGCCGGCGGGGCTTTGTCCGCGCGGAGATCAAGCGGCCGCGAGGATTAAACGGTGTCGCGCGGATGACAAACAGCGAAGGCACGAGCGCATAAATCACGCGACCGCGAAAATCGACGTACCGTCTGCTCCACGTGGAGGGGAGCTTTTCACGACCCCGATTGTCGCCGCGGCACCTTCTCCCGATATCGATCGACCATAGCGGCATCCTGTCTTTCTCCTTTTTTTTTTATCGGGCTCCGCCACGAACTTCCGACTCGGCGATAATTTATTCGGATGATGCGAGCGACGCGATGATTAAAGGGATGTAAGTTATGGATGCCGAATTCAGATGCCTATCGGACCGGCGGCTATCAGCGATGAAAGAAGCGCCTTAATGAGAAATGGGTGATTTAATGAGCTTAGGAAATTTATAACGGCGTTTTAGCGTGCCGCGAGAACTTTAATTTTAAGGAAAATATTGCCGACCGAGTATAGTGACGCGAGCGGCGCGTCAATGAACGAATTCGCTCAGACGCGCCGAGCGTCGCCCGACTCACCGTCGCAGTAGATACGTGCCGGGTGCGGCGAGACGACTCGCTTCCACTTTAAGTGATATTTTATCGAATTTTTTCATCGAGCCTTCCATTAGATAGTAGGGGCCAATCCTTTTTGCTCTTCCGACATTTGCGATAACAGCATTACCCTTGCGCTTGCCTGCATTCGCGATTCCGGCCGTCGTGTCCGTTTAGTTTGGTCGAGCCGCGGGAAATCGATGCACTTGTTTCGTAGCTGCGAAGAGAGAAAAAGAAGGGCAGAGGCTGGGCAATCAAATCACGCGACCGCAAATAAAAAACTCCCACGGAGCAATGGATCACCGACTCGCTCACGTGCTAATTGCCGAATAATCTGGGCGAGATCGATTCCGGTTCGCCGGGGCTGTTCTATCGCGTTTACATGTTTTTCCTCTTCGACCGAGTGTTTTAGGAGGGTAACTCGGATTCTCTTGTTTCACTCTCGAAATTTATTTATTTATATATTTATCCAGAGTAACAGTACATTGCATTGCAAGTAATTACAAAGCATCACAAGGTATTCCGGCAGAGGAAAATAAATTTCCGGTTCGCCAGTCTGGTAGGAAACAAAATATAGCTAGCAACACTAAATGAAAGTATTTTTTTTTTTACTCGACTGTTAACTATGCGTAAAGGGATTGTTGTGTTTATAAATATAATTTATAGAAAACTGGTTGTAGTACAGAGAGTGGGCGTTTTTAAAATCTGAGAAGCTCTTTCGTCTGACCAATTAATTAAACGCCGGGTAGACGTTGATTATGAATATTTTTAAAGCAAATGCTAAAACAACTTCGTCAGCTCGTTAATGAGATTTACGCGGGGAGCGGCGTTCCCTGAAACTTGACGTTAACTGCATTATTGCATTTTCCTAACTAGGATCGCGGATTTCGCGAAATTTGTCGCTTAATCGCATTGTACATTCGGAAACAAACTTAACAGCCAGTGGATGCGAATGATTTCAACCTTGCGACGTCGAATAACGCGGATGCTATTGGGAATGAAAACTACCACCACGGGTCGAGAGGCGCTATCAATACGGTGGTTGTAATCATACACAGAACCGTATGTTTATATGGGAATCTTGTAAAAAAGGCATATCAAAAATTATTGATTACTGTGATAATATTATTACTACAATTACAAATACTTTGTGCGTTTACGAAAGCCACACCATTAATGTATTTCGTGAACCAACCGCCAGGAATCGCATTGCAATTTTAAAGTCCTAATTAACAAATCAACACTACTTACGTTTAAAGGAAATAAGAAGTAAGCGGAAAAAATGATAATTAATCTTTCTTTTCGCAATTAATATTTTGTTGGTAGTGTAATGATGAAAAGTACGTACTTTCATATTCTGCAAAATATTTTATACGTAAGTATACATTTTGGAACTACTTCAACCGACGAATAAGGAATTTCAATAAAAAAAGGTCTTTTTGGTAGACATCCAAGAAAAACTAGATTGCAAATATCTGATTTTACAATATAAAGGATTTAAGATATTTTAATCCTTCTAAAAAAACGGAAAAAGCTTTAAAAAAGATTTCATCGGAAAAGTTAATGGAGTCATAAAAAGAGACTAAAAATCTTTGAATAAACGTACCACATATAGCGTATAAAAGAAGTAAATAGTGTCCGCGCTATCTGCCCCGTAAACCGGAACGGAACCTCGAAAAATCAGCCGATAGAAAAAACTTGGAAGCGCAGCATTTTTACGGCCAATTCCGAGGCCACCGCGTCGAATTTATTGTGAGCCTAGGCTCCAGGAGACTAACGAGGCACAAAGCCCTCGCCGCGGAATTCGCAAGTGCGATATCGTCCCTGCGGGTATCGTCCGGCTTCCAGAGGAAGAAAAAAAAAAAAAGCAGACACGACACGGTATACCTCTACTCGTCGCAAGCGCTTAATCCGGAATACTAATCTTCCCCTTAGCACGGTGCACCTTGCGTCGAATTCCGGTGACTTTTTTTTGTTTTTTGTTTTGTCCTCGGGTGGTGTATTCCTTTTTCTTCTTTTTATGTACCCCTAAAAAAGCTCGTTCCATTCTGACGCTTCGACAAGCCGTTACCTCGAAGGGTAGTTTCCGAGGACACCTTTTAATTTTTATGAGCCCCCAGGAGAGGAGGCTCGAAGTGTCCTTCCTGGTCGTATCGTCCGGGTTTTACGATCGCCGTTACATTTCATTAATAAAATCACCAGGTTATCTTTCATTCGGAACCGCGGCATTTTTCATTCAAATCGTGCGGATTTTGTGGACTTTACTTGGCGCTTTCTTTCAATATTTGAGAGGAGGAAAGTTTGTTGCGGCGAAAGGACGCCACGGGACCATTAAGGTAATGGAAGTAACGTAAACCATTTCGCAACTTTATAGCGACCTAAACGCAAGGGAACTTCTATTATTGAAGCTGAAATTAATATTAATTTGACTTATTACCAATTCTCACATACATCAGATTCTACCACTGTAAAATTATCCTGCTCCTTCTTCTTCTTTTTTTTTTTTTTTTAACTCCATTAAAGAGAACGTAATCCTCTAAGAGCTTTCCGCCTAACAATAATACATGCTTATCCGGCAGTCGGAGAAAAAAAAAGAGCCTCGCCTCCTGGTGTTTGCGCTTCACAAGTAAACTGGCCGAGCAGCCGCCGCGGGCGATATCTCGCGTGACGTGCATGCATGTAATCGCACCGACCGGACTACGCCTCCGCCTGCTAATTAATCGCGGTACGCCCGCACTTTTTTTCCTCCGCTGCCGCGAAGCTGCGTGACTCTGGGGGAGATCAAAATAAAAGGATCAGGAAGCGTACGCTGGATCTGACGCGTTGCAACTTTATTAAGGAACAGCGATTAGCGCGGGAGCGGGCCCCGATCGATCGGCTCGGCCGTATCGTGAAATTATAGTCGCGCGCGCGCGCGGCCGGAATTGAATCGTTTTGCCGGTAAACGCCGGCCGATTTGTTGATTAAACGCAAAAGCGACGGTTCACCGTTTGTTAACTGCACGCTTCGGCCGTTTTCCTCGACGCGATCGAGTTACAAAGTGACGAATCGATGGAGCGGGTCTGTGCAGTGTACGGGGAAAAATGGCCTGTCGGTGCTGTCTACTTTGAAAGTGCAATGCAGTTTCGTTACTCTTATTTATACGGGCTGCTGCTCGTTGCTCATTTAGATCGATACCCTTTTTGTTCTTTTAATTTATGTTTGTTTTAGATTAAATTAAAAGTACAACTAATAGAATTAAAGCAATGCGCAATTAACGTGACGCAGCATGGGTTTCTCATTGTAATTTCAATTACATTTAATTACAATGGATATAAACAATCAGTTCAATATTCAAGTAATTGGATTGCAACATTGTGAACTTAACATTGTGACCTAAAATGAACGAAACAATGTTTATGTTTATATTTGAATTACAAAAAAAAGGTAGATCTTTTAAATAAATATGTAAGTTTTCCAATCAGTTTTAATCTGTTACACGGTAAAGCACCAACAGTCTTAGATGGCTTATCCATAAAATTGAGACAGCAGCGTTGAGATGTCCCGATGTTCACCTAGCGGTAAATGTACGAGGAAACCTTATGCGCTGTACGTAGGCTCAGACACGCTTTAAATTAAATGAGTATATTCAATGGATTTTCAAATTCATGATGTAAACTCAAATGGCGTGTCTGACTAAACTAACGAAGCGAAAAATAATTTTAATGATTCCCTTAGAAACACTGCTTTTCTAAATATAGTTATATTGAACATCGAATGCAAAAGTATCTTGATCATGAAAAAAATTGAATTTTAAAAATGATTGCTTTCAAATTGTAATAAAGAAATTTATTTTCCGAAAACATATTAAGTATTCATTGAATTTAATTAATTTGAAAAAATTTAATTATATTAGATATCCGAAAATATGTTCTTCTTCCGAGAATATAATTGTTTGAAATTTTAAAATATCGAAAAATTTTTATTTCGCTGAATTTTACGACACATCTTCAAACTGCCGAAGTGTTAAAATTCCAAAACGTATTCATTATGTCACCAGTCGATCCATAAGGTGCAAGACTAAGTCCTTAATTTAATTTACCCAGAACTTCGAGTCCATCAAATTTACTGATAGACAATTACCGCAGAGTTGCTAAAATTGAATGCTTAATTCCCTAAATAAATTACCCTTCAAAGTTAAAATGGGTCGCACTTCGTTATATGTAGCGAGGTCTAATTTTTTCATGGGCGCACTCCGCCAAAGAACGCGTGTATGCCCCCCGCGGCGTCGAGTTCACTAAAGATCGATCGAATGCTCTTTCGCGCGGACTTCGTAAAAAATCCCGCGACCCCAAACTGTTACGCCAACGAATAAAAACGTCCTGCCTATAATGCAAACGTCAATACGGATTTCCCCCTACAGTTCGCATAAAAATATTCTTATACCGCTGGCCGATAGGGCCATTTACCCCGCCGTTCGCCTCGCCGAGTGAACAAAAGCGAACGAAGCCACTCAGGCTCTTACCGCCTCTCGTAAACTGTCGCTTTATCGCGCGATTATCGCTGCGAATCAGCCGCAGTGCCCGCGCGAATCCCCCTCGCCTCCCGTGAAATATCGGCCCGTGGAGTTCCTTAACGCGGCGCGGGCCGCGCACCTGATCGATCGGATTCCGAAGCTTAGCGTACGGGAAATTGATAGAAGACTAGAAGACACGCCCCGCGATCGTCCCTCTGGATTAGGCGCACTCTTTCTACCTCCCTTCACTGATTGCTCACTTTTTTATCTCTCTTTCGGCCGGGCATTTATGGCTCTGGGGTATTATAAGATAATTCATCCTTATTTGCTCACTCTTTATGCTTTTGATAAGAAGCAAAGGTTTTCATTATTTGAAAGTTGAGTTTGATGTCAATTCATTTATTGTGCTCCTAAAAGAAGGGTTGAATAGTTTACTAACATTTTTTTTTTTATTCGCATTGAGATTATTGAAAAAGCGTAATTAGATGTACAGTTGTTATTGTCGATGTTTCTTGGAATTATTACACAAAAGGATAGGAAATTTATCATTTAATAAAAAAAAAGCGCATGAATTAATTTAGCAAATATCATCGTAAAAACGTTTATGTGCTTTACTCCGCTCCTAATCTAATTATACTTATTAACACATGAATTTAATGAAAATCTCGATCATAACTCGTAACAAGTGATTTGCTGTAGATGCAAATAAATATGATTAGCGAAAAGTTTTATATTTACCTTTTTTTATTATCATCCTATGATTATTAATTAATAGTTTTTACGAATTGTAATATTGATAAATACTATTCCGGTCTTTTTTTTTTTTTTAATTTTCCATAATTAACCTACATGAGAATCGATCGAATAATTTGATTATTAATAATTTCCAGCAATTTATAATCCAGCAATTGTTAAACCATAACGTATTTAAAAGAAATTGTAGAACAAGAAAAAAAAGGTGAAACTTCGATAAAACCAGTATTAACAAGCTGCAATCTCCTCGTCGCGGGATCTCGCTCACGAGGAGTCGGTATGCAAGAGCAGGCGCGCGTCGCTCGATTTTTCACAGGCGCCCCCCCGACTTCGCGGAAATTGCATTACCCCCGGAGTAAGATGAGGCTCGTGCTCTAATCCAATTTGCTCGGACGTGCTCGCGAAAGTCATGGGCTTCGAGTGAAATTCAGCGCGCCAACCATCTCGTCATCGAGCTTTATCGCTTGTAATTAAGTGCTAAAATTCAAAGAGCGCGCCCCAGCTGAATCGCTGTCCCCCCGGAAATCGCGAATCTCCCAGAATAGCCCAGCGGGATGACTAATTCAGAGGGAAAGAGAGGAAGAGGAAACGCGGCCCACGCGTTGTGCACTTTCGCGCGAAAATAAAGGAGTGTGCGGGGTCGGGGCGATGCCTGCGGCAACTTCGAAATTTGCCCCTGTGCCGTCGAGGTTGCCGGGCCGCCCCCGCAATATTAAAAAGTTTGCAGGGATGGGCGCGCGCGAGCCAAATTAAACCAATTTTCCTGGAGCCGCTTCCGCCAGCGGAACGGGGCTGAGCCCGGCGGGTTGTAGGCCCCCGGACACTTTGTCGCCCTTAGGGTTACGTAACGAGGAGGCTCTGAAAGATGGCGCAAGTTCCCCCGGATCGTGAGATTCGGGACTGCGGAGACTTTTTGAAATATGGCTCGGCGCCACCCAGCTATGGATGAATAATGCAGAATTTAATAGAATAAATTGATGTGAGTATGAGGGAAAAATGGAAAAATTTCTAGATCTACATCCATCTGCCTACTTTCTTTTTTATTTTTTTTTTTATTAAGACACTTTTTAATTAATCTGTGTGTAAATGCTAATCCTGCATTTTTTAAATTTAACGTTCATATACTGAAAGCGATCGATTTTCATTACCGCGGTAATAAATCATTTAAATACTGGCCTTGCAAGAATATTTTAGGCCGCTGTTTTTCTGGAACTCGCGCATTAAAATTGTATTCAAAATAGCCTCAATGTTCTTATCGGCGCATATCCATTTAAAAAATAAGTTCTTTTGAATAATAAAAAAAAAAAGGAAAGAAAAAAAATTCGCCGCTGTCAGCTTCTTACCCTTCATCTGCCTTCAAGAAAGAAAAAAAAAACCTTCTCAAGGATTATTCAAAGAGCCCGTCGCTCGGAAAATTCATGCGCTGATAAGCACGGCCGAGCGCTCTACGTACACGCGCGTCCCGCGTTGTTATCCCTTTGTGCTCGACGCACCGCTTCGCGGCTCTGACGCGCGGCAGTCCCCTCCGAAGGTCAACGAGTGATATCGTCCTCGAAAGAGATTACCAACGTCCCAGCCTCTCGGCATCTCCTCGTTAAAGACAAGTGACTCTCCGCCTAATTGATTCAGATTCAATTTCAGATCGGCCGCCGATCGACTCTCCTTCCTTCCTCCCGCGGCTATTTGCCCGAAGAATACTTATTGGCTCGTTTGTTCTGCGATTGCATTCGTTACTTCTGCTCTCTCCCCTCCTCCCTTTTGCATCGGCTTAGCGCTTATCTTTTTCAACCTCTAGACGACCGGAGAATTTATGGCCCGGCACTTCTGGGAGGAGACGCGGATTTTTATTATTCGTTTGATGTCGTCGCATTCAAATGGCTTTTTGCCGAGATTCAAATTGTTGCGCTGAATATTTATGTGAGTTGAGTATTCGCCTGTGCAGGAGCCAAGAGCAGGTTCGGAGTCAAAGGCTTGAGGCGAGAGTTTGTTCTTACAGTTAGTACAGTTCGTTAATTCGTTATCATTTCTTTTGCTGGAATTTTGATTCGGCTCGAGTTTACTTTGAAATTCTCACGATCCCAATCTATGAATTGGAATTTCAAAGAACTTTGCGGCGACTTAAGCGCTGACGTTGGAGCTGCTCAAAGCGTTATTCCTAATTTAAACGCAGAACTATAAACAATGTTAATATTTAACAACCTAATGTTTAAAAATTTACAAGAGAGATTAATGTAATACAGTAAGAATTAAGTCCACAGCAATACGAGAAAGAATCTCGGATTTTCTCGATGTACCTTTCGAATCCTTATTATTCCCGAGCGGATCTCGGAAAGAAAACGATAATATAATCTTCACGGGAACATTGGAAATCTCCTCATTAAAAGTCACTCCGAGCATCGATCATATCCAATGTTTGCGAATCGAAGTTCTGTCGTTCGACCGGCTGCCGAATTTCCACGCGCAACTCCCCATAACTCCAATTACCCTGCGATCGGAGGATGAACTTTCAGCCGCGTCCCGAAACTTTTATCGAACTCAGGAGCGCGCAAAAGTCGCCGTTTGCCCCAACTGAGTTATGCACCGGAAGGAATCCGGCGTTTACCAACGACTGCCGGCGCATTTTTCACCGACGTGGCACCCACTGGACGTTGGAGCACTCCGGAGCCTGGTGAATATAAAAAAACAAAGAGGTACCTCGCGTTTTTTCACCCTGAAAAAGATACTGTCAATGCACTCGACGGCAGAATCCACATTGCACGAAGTACCGGAAGTAGGAGCTAAATATATTTCCCTAATAGTGCGTTTAACTTGGCTCTCTGGCTTTAGGTAGCTTCGGCGCGGTTTCTACTCGGAAATTGAAGAAGCTCTCGCTGATTAACTATTGATAATATCGGAAATCTAGACAGAGCATTAAGCAAGAAATATCGTGGATATCTGAGCTTAATCATGAATATAGAGTAGACATTTTAATTCTAGATTTTCATCTAAATGTCTAAAATATTGCCAATCAACTTAAACATTTTATTTTTACGACTCCGAAGACGCACAGCCTGCGAAGGCCAATAAGCGATCAAGACGTGGGACTATTCCAATAGGAATATAGGCGATGAATGTCAATGCCGCGGGAGCGCATAAAAATTTATGCGACCAGGCAGGAAGTATTACGCACTATTTATGCACCCCCGCGTCAACAATTTGAGCAGGGAGAGATGACGAACCGCTACCGCGTGTCCAACGAGTCACGTCGACCTTCAATGAACGTCATTCTTGATGGACCGGTCAGCAGAAGTCGGCGAGGGCTTTTTCGCCCGGCCGCCAAAAGCAGCTTAAACAACGGCGCGGCGCGGCGCGAATGAAAAGCGGAGCGACCCGCCGGAGTGAATAATCGATCGGCGGTAGAATCGAGGCGCGCTCTCGAGAGGCGGGACGAATGACAGATCAAAAGTATGAAAAAACAAATCACAAAGGGAACCGCGCCGACGAGCCAATAGAAAGAAATTCCGTGTCGCTTCGAGCGCTTCTCTTCCTACTTTTTCTCTCCCCCTTTTTTATTTTTTTTTTTTTTGTTTTCGGGCGTAACGGTGGTAAACTAGATCGCGTTGAGTTGCACGCGGTGCCGAAATGAAAGGTGGGCGGGGGAAATATTCATTGGTTCGGCAGATGGGTTTTAATTTGTTGATGATTCGACCCTTTGTCGTAGCCGCGAATTCTCATTTCGAGGAAGGTCGCCTATATTAATTTTTTTTTTTTTGTGACGCTGAGGACCCACAGAAGCTACTATACGGGGGTGGATTCGTTCGGTGGTAGATGTTTTAATTTAATGAGGGGGTTATTGGAAATGGTGAACTGCGGTATGATTGCGTGGTGAATTAATTAAACGTGGTTGAACTAAATGATTAGGGTTCGTTACCTGGGACCGAAGAATTGGATGTTGGGGGAATTTACCTTGTGTCTACAGGTATATTATGAGCATTCATCACTTGGAGAATTTGAGAAATTCCGGGCTTAATGAACGTTTCTTATACTTCGTCTAAATTTAGAGCGTGAGCCGACTGGGAGTAATGCGACGAAAGGGTCGCACGTATTTTTAAAGTGCAGAGCTGTTCTTAATAAAAGTGAGTTGGGCGGGCCATTGAAATATAAATTTCAGTAATTTTTCATTTTTAAGGTTGAAATGCTCAGTTTTTTCTCTTTCCGTTTGCTAGGATTCTAGAAGACGATATTGCAATGTAAAAATAAATTACTTAATAATTTACATTTGAAATTTTTAGTTTTCGATTAGTACTTATTTTGTTCTTTAAGGTTGTACCGGCATGAGTTTTGTTTTATGACTGTGGCAGCACTACTTCCTATAACAAAGTATTGGAAGTAGTGCCAACCAGAGAGATAAAAATTCACATTAGTGATACGAGTCGAAATTGAGTATGCGAACAACGGC
>JAWWEN010013363.1:0-22539 GCA_035582955.1 Sycophila texana | reverse complement strand
CGCGCGTTGCGGCCTCGTAGGCAAGTCGTTCATTCGAACTTAGGCTTGCCTCGAGGCGCTACCGCGCCTCCTGATCCCGTAAACGCGAGTTTATGCCTCTTACTTCTCGTTCGCTCGCCTCTTTGTCCGAGTTTACCTGCCGCCGAGCGAGTATTACGTGTACCACGCGTGCGTTCTTGGACCGGGCGGTGGGAGGGGCAAGGGGGAGGCAGGAGGAGAGGACGGATTACTCGCGCGGCGATGTATAGCCCGTTTTACGGCCCCTGGCTCCGGGGCACTTTTCAAACCGACGGGGATATCCGTTTTTCCCTCCGCTTCTTTGCTCGGCCGGCCGAGATTTTGCATAATGAGCCGCGGGTCTTTATCGGAAACATGAATAAATCAATTATGCTAAGTGCGCATAAATTATTTATTTTTCGTCAGGGGAGGTATATACGACGCCGCGGCAGAGAGGCCTGGCTAAAAATTCCCCGAGCGCCGGCTTAAGATCGTATCGCTATTATTTCGCTGGGCTTCGCGCCGATTTTTCCGAGTTGACGGAGCACTGCTGCCTACTGGAGGATTAAATTGTGGATCGCTTGGATTTGGCGCGGGAGGCTCGAAATTTAATCGCCACTTGCGTTTAATGATTGTATAACTTTAGCTACTACGATGAGTATTTGGAATTTTTAATTTAAAAATAGCCGACTGCTTGTTTCGTATAATTTATCGAGTTGAATAAATGAAGACATTTTAGTATTTCATTTATCATACAATATTGTATTTTAGAATGAAGAAAATTACAGTAGATCTTCCATGCTTCATAATCAAACTGTTGATTGTAAATTAATAATAATCTAATTGTTGATTGTAAATTAATAAAAATACTCTTTGTGAATTTAAGTCAATTAATTATACTGGAAAATCCAAAATATTTGTAAATTCCGAATTATTTTTTATTATATATTCAAACTGATACGTGCAAATTGCACTTTAAAGAAGACACGCAGAAAAATAGTTAAAAATCGTTTAAATGCACAAATAATCCAGCGATCAATGCCAACTGCTAAAGAACCCCAAAGCCAGGAGAAAAATAAAAAAAAAATCAAAAGACGAGTAGTCACGGTCCAAACTGTCACGTCATCCTGGAGCACAATTACTCGGACTGCACAAAAGACGCACTGCTATGCTATGCGGGTACAGAGGTCGTCGTTAAGGTCGTATATATATATTCCCTCGCGCATAACCGCCGAGGGTTTGGGAATTAGCGCGATAAGGTGTTCGCACAGCCGTCCCCGGGCGATAGCCCCGCGTCGCTTTATTTGCCCTGGCGACGCTAACGACGCTCGCGAAATATGGAATTTCGACGGCGGCGAGTTTTACGCGCGCCGACGGGGGATGCGACGAGCTCCTTGGGTAAATTTGAGCCGCGGGAAACGTGACACGCCTTTGTTTGACGAGCTGTTTGTTAAGGTGCGTCACCCGGGCTTCGGATCACTTTATTGGGGACCTCGACGCGCCTCGGGTGATATTGTTTGACGGGCGAATTCGGAACGAATGTTTCTCGAGGAGGCCCTACGCGAGTATTAAGAATTGAAGAGTGACAGTGGGTTTATTACAGGGAGGTATAGTGCTTATCGTCAATCCGGTACTGAATTAATTATGTATGGTAAAAGAAATTTCTTTTTTAATTTTTACTAATTGGTTGTCAATCTTAACATGTCATACAATTAGAATATAGTTTCTTGTAAAATTTATACTTGAAGTTTAATAAAATTATAACTTTCTGGTAAATTTGATTGTTAATAAAGAAGTGTATAAAATTTACATTAATTATAATGAAATTTCGTAAATTGGATCCAGTAAATTAGACGATAATAAAAAAATAAATAAAATTTACATCGTAACTGTACTAAAATAAAATGCCGAAGTTTTGCAGTAAATTTTACAAGGAACTAAACATTTTTTAAACAAAGTCAGACCGCAAGAATATTAAATTAAATTACTGCATTTGTTTAACTTAAAGTGTTTGTCACGCGGAGAAAAAGTTTAACTGTTTTCTCGGTGAGGTAAGATGAGTCACAGCGAGAAAGTGTTTACAGAAAAATAGTACAAGCTAACGTACGTCTCGCGTAAACGCGCAGTTAAAGTCTAGCGCTGAAAAATTTTGAACCGGTTCTAGGATTATCAAAGATTACAATAATTATATGGTTATAACTACATATTTACACGAAGCAGTTCAAACAATCTGATAATACCGCACGCAGTTTCTTAAGCTGATTATGTAGTTTTCATTTTCTCGTTGGGGATTATATCGGCGACGTGTATTATTTTTCCAATTAAGAGAGTACAATTTAATTAAAAATTTCATTTCCTGTCACGTTTATTGTACTATACCTCCTCGCAGCAGTTAAAATGCATTTTAAATTCCTCTTGCAGTATACACTAGAATTTTTATTTCCGACGAAAAATGGTCTAATTAGCTAGATATAAATTACGGAATCGCCGTAGCAACGAGATTGTCATATTTAACTTTTTAATTTGATGAAGAGCCCTGATACTCGAATTGCGCAATTGTGACGCAAATGAAGTAGTGAGATTGCCTACAGTCTAAGTGCAAGAATGTCCCAGGTAAGAGTCTTCGACATTGTCTCAGGTAGAGGCTGCAACGTTTGTATTAAATTAAAGTCGAATTACGCGACTTAATTTAATATGGATACTAATGGAATAGCGACCCCACGATGCCTTTAAGTTTATGCACTTTATGTAGATTCGTCTCTAATTTCAGTGCACATTCCAATTTCTTGGTTCGCAACGTTTCGAACAAAGCCATTTGTTATAAACACACGACCAGAAAAAGGCGAGCCCTTATTACGTACTCGAGTAATTCGAAGAAACAAGAACGTTAAAAAAATAACTTTTCTTGAAAAAAAAGTTAATATTAAAATTTAAAGACAAGGAAGAATGATTAGAGTAACAATCTGACTTTTATTAAATATAAAATGCACGCAATATTTACCTAAAATGATAAAGTATCTTAGATATATTATTTTGAAGATGATCGTTATACAGAAAATCGGCAATATTAAAGGAAATCTATAGGAAGCATCGTCAAAATTTTATAATTTCTTAGACAATTGTTAATCAAAAAAACATGATGATCACTGCTGCAGAAATCGGTATAGAGTTACTATACAAATCGACAAAACATCCTCATATATTATAATTAATTTCTTAGACAATCATTAATCAGAAAAAGATATAATCATTACAGAAATCGGAAATATTACTCCGAATTATCATACAAAGCATCCTCTTATTTTATCATTTCTCAAACAATCACGATTAATTAGAGAAACATAAAGTTTCATAAATTCACATTGACGTTTCTGCACAATTATTATCAGTTACCAAAGCACCAAAATCTTCTCAGCGCTGGCACTCAAAAAGAAAAATAACCCCCAAGCATTTTTCTAAAAGTATATTCATTACTCTCTCGAACTGCTCCTGCCATTTCATACCGCCGCAACATCGACAATTCATCAGCATGTAAATGATAACGCTCCATCTCGGGCCGCCCGGTGCTCGCGCCTCCTGAGATCCCGGGCCGCGTAAAACGGGAGTAATCGTCGCCGGGCGCCCGGCGGACAGGTGCGCGCGGCAGTGTAACGAGGCGTCGGGCAGGTAGTAGCCCTCCTTGTTCGCGTCGACGTCTCGGCGGATGATCGGGGGGCTGGCGCGAGCGCACCGATCGATCGCAATTAATTTCCCAACGCGGCCGCGGACAAATGGACGGCGAGCCTTCTCCCTCACGGTTTATCGACTCGGCCTGTCTCGCAGCTGCACTGAGAAATGCGAGCCCCGCTCCGTCGGAGCTTCTCCTTTTTTCTGTCCCTCGCTCTTTCTCCTTCCCTCGTGCGCCGCTGATTTACCTCCGGCCATCTCTCACAGCTCGCTCGCTCGCCCGGCAAATGCGCAGTTTACTCGATTTGTTCCGCGCGCGATGATTAAACCGCTCGAATTCGAGTGAGCGGCGATCGGTTCCTCTCGTCTTCTCTTCTCTCTTCTGGTTTGAGCCTTCGGATGGAGATGGAGAACAAAAAAAAAAAAAAAAAAATCGGTTGAGCATCGCGGAGGGCTGTGATTACGGGGACCGCCCGCTGGCGAAATTAAAAAGCGAGGCATGCCGTGTCATCGTAAGTGGAACCGGCCGATTTAGCGATCGCGTCCCATTGTCGCGGGCGGATCGGCTAATTCGCCGTGAAAAGATCCGGCGTCGGGCTGTCTTGATCCGCGCGACGGCCGCGCAAACGATCTCAAGGTTTATCTCGATTCGCCCGGTCGCCGATCTCGCGACGTCCATGTTTTTACTCGTCATTCGACGTTAATATAATTGAATATCGAAGAGAATGCCACTTTGAATGGGGGAAGAGGGGAAAAGTTCCCACTCGGAGTCGCCAACGAAAGTCACGGAGGAAGGAAAGGTTGGAGGGGTCCTCTCAGGCTGCGACGGTCACACAGTGAGCCTGAGCTCGGGGAGGTGGAAAAAGGGTCGCGCGGAATCGGAGGCTCGTTACGCTTGCTCACCTCGACTCTGTTTTCCGTTTGTAAATCGGCAATGCGTCGATGTTTATCTCGGCGCCCCCGCGCGACCGATCGATATAGCGGATAAGCCGCGGACGCAGGCGGCTCTTTAATTATGGATTGGATAACGCGGCGCTCTTGTGTAACAGGCACGCCGTTGCCTCGGCGAGCCTGGATTATATCTGAAATCGATTATTCCCCTTAATGATGAATTACCGCCGCTCTCGCGGGGACGCGCCTTGCTTACCCAGTTTGCCGTTCGTCGCAGATGGTGATAAGCCTTGTCTTTGATTCTCGCTCAATTTTAATTACCTTTGTGAACATTTTTAATGTTTCTTCGTCGGTGATCATATTAAATGTTGTTCTAATTGCTTGGGCTTCCGTATAAGACTCAAGAAAAATTTCGATTTTGTCTTGTCTTTTTGCTTCCTCACGGAGGAAGCTTTGTATTTCATTAATTAAGACAACAGTCGAGAAAACAGTGTCACTTAGTAACAGTTCGATAAATTTTTGTTTTTATAAAGAAAATCGTGATATCCATTGGAAAAACACTCTGCTAAAGAAATTTGTTATATTATTTATCTCTTTACCACGAAACAACGGCGTTTCGGAGAGTTTATCATTTTATCGTAGCTTTTGTTGTTGCAAAATATTTCTACTCAATAATTTATATAATCGAAAAATAGTTTCATCGGTAAGTGATTTTTTTTACACGTACACTTTTTCCCATTTACATCAGAATGTTTCCACTGCACTAAAAAAGACAATTAAGAGATTGCAGATCGGAAAATTCATCGTAGAGTAAAATTTATTATTTTCACTGCGGAATAATTCCGTCGCTCTAGTATACATAGAAGTCTCCGTTGCGCTCGCTAGACGAGGATATTTAATTATAATGGCAGCCTCTCGGGTCGGCGAGTCCAACGCGGCTGGATTAGATTTCGCGGCGAGCTCGCGCGGCATATAACGACTAACGGTATACCGAAGTTATCAAGGCCCGCGGACAGGCGCGCAGAGATAAATCGGCCGGTTACTTCCGCGAGGCTCTTTCCGCGCTCAGGAAAAAAAGAAGAAAAAAAAAGGTCCAGCCCCCTCCGCTCAATTACAATGTTTTCTCGCTGCGAGAACGTCGGACCACCGGTGACGATCGGAACAGGGGCAGTGCGACTATTCCCACGTCGACTGCGTCTTAACAAGCCAAAGTGCCTATCGATCGTCGAAGATCGGCCCGTCGTCGCCCTCCTGGGCGGTGTCCCGGGCAATTTCCTCGGCTCAAAAATCGCGCATCCTGCGCCGCGCACCGGCGGGCTTTATTAAATATTTAAACGGCGGCGCCCGAGCCGCAGCGTTATATCTGCAGAGGCGCGCGCGGGGAGTGGCTTTTTTTATGCGCCGGCGAAATTGAGCCGTTAGCTCGTGATCGAGTGTCGGTAATCACGGCCCCGCCGCGACTTCCTGCCCTCCCTGTCCACAACGAGCGACGAGCTTCTCTCACGCCAGCGGGGAAAAAAGTATATCGAGGCGCGCGCCGCGCACACCTGGGAGGTGGAAGATTGCTTAATCGAACGAGTCTGAGGAGTAACTGGATTTCTCCGAGACCGAGGATCGAAAAGTCGCGAGGCACTCATCTGCCGAGCTTTCCTCGGCCGTCGGAGGAAAGGATGGGGGCTTCGACGTTCCTCCAGTCTGCCGGCGGCGGCGGCGGCTGAGAAACGTAATTTCCTGAAATTCGGCCGCGCGATTTTGGCCGAAGAAGCGGGTGCCTTCTCAAATCGTAATATCGCCCTTCGTCTTCGTCATTGTTCCGGTCGGGGAATCTGCGGGGCTCTCGCTCTCTGGTCTTCTCAGCGGCGGGGAATCGCGCAAAGTTATATGAGAACGACGCCGGCATAACTTTTCGCCGGCGCAACGAATCCCAACTCTTTCTGGCAGTTTCTATCTACTACTTTTAGCCGAGCGCCCCTGTATAAATTCAATTTGAGTCCATTTTCCGCGCTATTATTTCAGCGGATTCTATTATCCGTGGGCGAGTGATCGATGAATTTCAGAAATCGCCGGGGTTCGAGCCGCTAATGGGATTTCGAAGTTTCGGCCAAGTTTTACGCGATTTTTCTAGCGAGAAAGAAGAATCGTGTATGCGCTATTACTTATTGCACTTTCTTTATCGCGAGAATTAAGGGATCCGAGATCTTTTCGCATCGCTGAAAGAATAATACGGCACATTTTTATTATTTTATGGTTTTTTTTTTTAAATATTTTGTTTATGTTTTTTAAGTTGCACAATTTTTATTCTTATTTTTTTGAGGATTTTAATTGCTATCTTAATTAAAAATAAAAAGGGTGTTTCTTTAATTCAATTTTATAGCGAAATTCGCTCCGTTTTAATTATTAAAATCATTTAATATAAATTTGAAAAACCAATTCTTAATTATTTCATTAATCTTCTTAAGTAAATATAATCAATTATGAAATTCACTCGAAAAAGTTTGGAATTCTTCCATCAAACCGGATTTTTACATTAATTAACCAATCGAACGGCTTTTAAATTCGCAATATCGAGCTATCACATTTTAAAGCGAATCTGTTTTTAAAGATTAATTTAATTGTAGGATTACACATGACATCCGATACTCTCAGGCACAGTTACGTGATTTTTTTTTATCTACTCGTAAAATACTGATATCAATACGGTGTACGTACGTAATAAAATGAACTGTTGCAAATTCCGCTACCGAAGACTATATCACTGACCACATAAACGTCGATTGTACAACCAATAAAAATAACATATAAAGTCGTTGGCCTCCAGCGGAGACAGCGCTTCTCACTTTCGTGCCTCGTGAATCATCCTCTTGCCTCGGTCCCCGATTCTCTCTCCTCCGCACACTATGCCCCCCGACTCTTTGAAAAATACCTTCCCCCTCTTAGCTCTCCGCCTTATCACTATTTGCAGATCGTGGGTCCGCAATCGATACTCGCCGCTACACAGGACCGACTATCCCTTTTCCGGTGCCCGGCTAAAAATCCCCTCATCCAAGTCCAATAAGACCCCCCCCGTCCCCACATCCCAAATGAATATCTATATATAGTAGTTGCCGCTCTTTCCGCACGTGCCTCCGTAGCCACTGTTAGAATCGCACGAAGAACGAGTTCCACGTATAATTAATTTCTGCCGAACTCCTGCGCAATTTAACGGAATCGTCGGGGGGGGGGGGGAACAAAAAGGCGGCGCATCTAAAATATACGCGAGCGTCCGTTTTAATGCCCTCGAAACAAACGGCCGCGCGGAGGGGCCGTTTCTCACCGGTTCATCGTGACTTCCTTCCTCCCTCTCACTCGCTCTCTCTTTCTTGCTCTCCCTCCGTGCATATACACGTGTGCCTTCCGCACTCGGGGCCATCGGCGATTATACGTATACGCGGGTGAGAGAGGATCCCGATGCGCGAGCATGCGCGGCGCATTAATATCGGCCGCGCCGACGTCCCAGTGGCTGCATCGCCCCCTGCGAATTTCGAGCACCGGCCGACCGCATGTATGCGCTCCCTAATGCGTGTCAGCTCTCGCCTGACGTCGTGCGCCGACGGCGGTATACACCCGTGCGACCGACGCTATTTTGTCACCCGAAGATCCTGCCAAATTATGGCCTGGATATTTCGTGGATGCAGGGACTGCTTTATGACCTTTGTGATTTATGACGTTTTTTTTTTGATTGCGCGAGGTTTTTCATTAATTTTTTTGCTGCTATTATCGGGGAATGCCTTGAGTCTCGTCGATGAATTGTATAGCATCTGCTGGAGTTAAATTATTGCGGAGAGTCGAATTGAATTCGTTGTTATCATCTTCTTTTGTGATTTATAAATGAATAACAAAGTTAGAGGAAGATGCGATAATTAATTGTTTTCGTGTACGTGCACCTTTGTGTTCTTTTATTTTTAATAAAAATTTATCTATCTCTTTCGTATTGATGGATATCAAATGCAACAGTTGCGCAGCTTCATAAATAATTATTCAATAAAGTCGATGTCTCTTTTGACATCAGATCGACGGTTTTCATTGAATCTCCCGTTTTCAGCAATGTATTTCAATTAATACATTAAATAAACTAATTTGAATTAACTCAAATGAGCGTTTCTCATTGTAATAAATGTAACGATTGAATAATTCGAATGCTGTGCAAAGTAAACGAGAATGTTCAAATTTTGACTTCAAAGAATTTAACATTATAATATTGTTCACTGACCCTCGAACGCCAAAGAGCAGCATTTTCAAACTGTTAAAATGAACAATTACAACGGCCTCGATAATTGTCCTGTCAGATTCACTTAATCGTTTAAAAATTTGCCCTTATAAAAAAAGTCCGATCAATCTCACTTACGCGAAATAAATGAAAACATGAAATTCTCCATTTAAATTCCCGACAAGTTAAAAAACTCATCATCTCCTTCAACGACCGCCAATTTCCCAACCGAACCGCTTCCACTTTTATTAACTGTCAGACATGTCTCCGTTGACAGTTTCAAGGGATGCGCATCATTGGTATAGTAATGATATAACGAAACGACCGCAGTGTATATCCGCAGCGATGACGGCGAGTCCGGAACAAATACTCGGGGCAGTATCACCGCAGGAGGAGCTTTATTTCAGATAAAAATGCGAAGTATCGCAGCGAAATTATGATGCCGGGAGTAGTAGATCAATCCCGCGGCGTCGTAAACAAGACCGCGTCATAATTTCCACACTCTGATAAATTGCGGTCGTATCCATTGTTCTACTTCGCTTTCCCTATCGGTCAAATCTTAATGCCTTTTCGCGCATTCATCGATACCTTCGTTTCGCAATGTCTATAGCTCTCAGCAAACAAAAAAAAAAAAAAAAAAAGAAAACATCGTGACTCTTCCCATGATATGTACAAAGATTTAATCCGCTGAATCCTTTCTTCTTGATCTTTTTATATTTATATTATTTATCCCTGCGACGTGTCCATCATGAATTTATGGGTCTATTTATTGAATAAAACACCGTTGGACGGGGCAAACGGTAGCGATGGCATCATTTCGTGCGACGACGTGATTTTTCGATTTTTCGCGTGCATCTGTTTATGATCCGACGCGGCGTTCGCCTGTGTTTCGGAGGGAGCGGGCTGTCGTCGTTTTTCACCGCAACAATCGTACGCGCGAAGCGGAGCGATAAAGGAATCTTGACGCTTTATTCGCATTCGCTATTGTAATGCTATTTCGCACGTCAGCGGACTACGGGGATAAAACTTGGATATACGGCTTATATCACGAGTTGCGTTGTTTAGTACGCGATGTGTTGCGAAGCGAATGATCTTAAATAACGTTTGACTGTTCTTTTTTGAAAGGTTTCGAAATAACGCACGATTATTTTTAGCCGATAAAAAGAAATTTATTTATTTATTTACGATTGTGTCCATAGTTTAGTGATTCTATTTGATACATTCATAGTAATACAATCTTTTTTTTTTTAATTTAACACATGGTAGATTTTTTTTTACATTTATTATATTTTTAGTACAGAATTAGAATTTTTACTTCTAATTTAGAATTTTTAAAGGTAAATAATTGAGTGCAAGTTCATTGGTATATTCTATACATGAAACTAAATTTGTATACATTATACTTAGTACTTGATATTGCGTTAACGAACTAATTTATTCATTCATAATATGTCGATTTTCAGGAATCAATACATTTGGCCGCGATTAAATAATAAATCAATGAGGAATTATTTAGGGATTTAAGGGAGCCAAGGACTGCTGCAATTGAAAATACGGCTGCACTTTTAATCGTCGAAGCTTCCAATTATCCTTCTTCATTCGTGTATCCGCGTGATTGAATCGATTGAAGGATTCGATTGAAATTTATAAGTTTACTTTTCTCAATTTCAGAAAATATATACTCGATTTCTCGTTGTGATACACACGAAAATCAAATAATACTACAATAATTTTTTTTTTAGATCGATTAAAAACATGTACCCTTTAATTTTATTTAAGTGAAATCCTACCGAATTTCAAAGCAGTGTCATATTTTTGACTGAAAATTAGTGAAATTTCACTGTTTTTCAGTCAAAAGTATGTCACTGCTTTGAAATTCAGTAAGATTTCACTGGGTTAAATTTAGAGAGCAAAAGTAATGTAATTTACTTCACTTCAACTTCACTTATCTACGTGTACTTAACATTTCTAGATTTAGAAAGAAATAATCCTCTCTTAAAAAATATTATAATATGAAGCATCATAAGAAGGAACTAACTGGGTTGGTTAAAGAATAAAATTTAATATTTAAGTTTGAATAAGCAAAGAAAGTTATATTTGATAAATTTCACTAATCGATTAATAAATACAATCATTATAAGTTTAAACATTTTTTAATTAGTTTCACATTTATTCACGTAAAGAATTTGGGCGGGTATCTTGCTAGTCAATTTTAATAGCAGAGTATCGAGCGATGATTTAATAAGCCCGAGGTTAACTAATTTACATGTTGCACGATGTGTAGAGGAGCGGAGCTCGCGGTACGACCTGTTCCTGGGTGACGAGCCGAGTCGGGGCCAGCGCCGGGACCTGAAGGAGCGCCGGTCGAAGTCGAAGAAGCAGCGCCGGAAGCAGGATCCGCTCAGCCGGCTGAACCAAACTTTCGTCACGGCCCTCGATCCGAGCTGCTTCGGCAAGCAGCGGCCCGGCAAGCCCGTCAAGCCGCCCGCCGTCGACAACGCCAGATTCACCAAATTCGCCAGGTGCGTCGGAAGTTACCCTAACACTCCGCCTTAATCCCCCCTTAATCCTCCTTAATTAAAATCTACCCCGACGCGTCTCCTCGCTCAAGACACAACGCACCTCCTCGCGTAATTCCCTGTTCCCTTGCAAAGGGTATACTTTCTTTCCTCGATTTTCATCCCTAATGCCTGCGCTCTACCCTTTTATATTGGGGGAGGATTGCCTTTTCCATTCCGAGCGACGCCTCACGCTTTTTATTTTTCGCTCTGCGCAGAAAAAACCCCGCGGAGCCGTACAATCGATACCAGATCGTAGTTTACGAGTGCAACGAGGGCTTCGTGCTGAAGAATTCCGAGCAAGACCGGCTCTACTGTAGCGAGGGTACGTGGCTCGGCGTCGCCCCCGAGTGCCTGAGAAAGGAAGGTTCGTATATATCCTCATTGTTCGAAATCGCGACCCCCCCCCCCTTTCTTTTCCTCATTTCTGCGTTTTAAAGCTTATCGATTTTTCGAAATAAAACGCAAAAGCGCGCGCCCATGGATGAGATCGAGCCTTCCCCGGATCCGTCGGAAATCGAGTTACAAAGCGGGGATTAGCTGATGTTTCCTGTACTATTAGACGGTTGACGTTTGTCGAGTGCACTTTTCAGATCTATTGAAAGCCGAGAAGGAGGACAGTGTCAAGCCCAGCGTCAAAAGATGCGATAGTGAGAAGAATATCTGTGAACAGGTGTGCGTCGATGTCGAAGACGGCATCAAGTGTTCCTGCTTCGATGGCTATCGTTTGAAGGGATCCAAGTGCATCGGTAAGTTCTGTACTCTTGATTTAATCGTTCATTTTTTCTTTTTATATTTTTATCGTACGATTTTGTTCCGTGGACCGTGTGTCGATCAGATGAATAATTGACGTTATTTGGAAAAGATTACATTGAGAGAGGAAAGCAATGCAGAATTTAACAATTCGTCGCGAGTTCTGCCATTTAATAATAAAGTACATTTCAGTGTAATTTAATATTTATCGAGAAAACAAGGAATTATCAATGCAAATGTATCGGTAATAATTATATACAAATATGTTGATGATTAAAACGTATACTGATTTATTGCAAGTAGCTGTAAACAAGCAGTTTTTTAATTCATCTTCATACAAATTATAATTTATTTATATTTGATCTCGCTAATTCGAATCAAACCAGGTCCGTTCGAACGAAATGCCAGGATGATGGTAAATTTATTGGTTCAAAAATCGGCGTAAAATTCGACCAATTAATAAATCGTTTTTGACCATTCAATAGAATATACGTCTAATCGGAGATCGATATCTCAACGGCTGGAGTGCCCTGTTAAATCCCAATTGAAAGCCTCGACTTTCGATTCATCCTTGAACTCTCTCTACGCGAAAATAAAGGAATATCGGACCATTCGTCCATCGGTATTAATCGAGCCGCGTAAATCGGGTGCCTCGCTCCTTTTTTCTCCCTTTGTCCCTCCATCCCTGTTCCGAGCGCGATAACATCGCGTCATTGGCGTACAGCCGAAATCCTCGGGACGCGAAAGGCCTAATCCTCTGTATAGAGGCGAGCGGAGACCAAAGGAAAAAAAAAGAAGACGAGAGTCGAAGGATCCGGAATTTTTATGGGCGGACGCGGAAGCTGCTCCGGGGCCATTGTCTTCGCCGGGGCGAGGCGAGGCGCGTCGCGGGAGATGCCAATCGGGAAAAGTAATCAGAGCCAATCGCCATCGGACTGATATCGTTACGATCGATCGCGAAATTAAATACCCTTGCTCAACCCTCTCCCTCTCTTCATTTATCTTTCTGTCTCTCTCGTACCGAGTCGATGCTCGCGTAAACGCTAATTTTCCTGGATAACGCGATTTCCGACTCGTCTACCCGCACGCTCGGCTCTTCTTTGTCGCGCGCGCGTTTTTTTTTTTTTTTTTTTTGCGGCGTTTGATTCATTGTTTTAGTCCTGTTTTTAGTTCGTTACCGACCAGTGTAAGCTCCCTTTCTCGTACTTTTTTTTTCTCTAATCGGTTTATTTTGTGCAACGCATGATTGACTCGATCGTAGCCGCGTCGTCGTACCCTGGTACACTCAAAATACAATTTATTTTACGAGGCGGAAATGCGAAGAAACTTCATTTATCTGACACGTGTGAAATTCCATGCGTGGTACAGCGTATATTTTTTTGAAAAAAAAAAAAATTAAAAAGAAGAGGCAATGAACAACCGGCAAGAATTCAATCCTACGCTTCAATTTTAATTTTTTCCAGCGTAAAAATTTCAATAAGATGCGCCGCACGACGCGTCTAATAAAAGATTATCGCGCGACGTGCAGTCGGCAAATGAAGAAGCGACGAGCAAATAAATGTCGCGTGTAAAGTGCGAAAAGCGAGCGAGTTAAGACCCGTGACGCTCGGCCGGATTAGCGCGCGATCCTGTCTATTAGCACGGACAAGGACGACGGCTTCGTGGGACGTGAAACTTTGCTAACATACGTGCATTTTTCTCGCGCGGAAGTAGCAGTCGACTGAGGTAAAAAAAGAGGGAAATTTAGCGTCAATTCGATGGAACTCTTCTGAGGGATTAATGCTTTCGGAGCTCTGTGCAGCCGTGAGGTATTTTCTGTACGTCGCGTACGTAAGGGATTTTTTTTTTGCAAATCTGAATCTACGAGCAGTGGACGCTTGAGTTCCCGAGGTGATAATTATCGGAATTTTCATTTGAAAGGTATGCGGATGCTGATGAAAAGGTAGAAAGGCTGCTTGAATTATTTTACGCGATTTAATAGGCGTTAAAGTTAGTAGCGACGTGACATGATCACTTGAAGCTAATTGACGCGATAAAAATATTAATGTTATATGACTGAGAATTAATCTGAATTATTATGAAATATTAAAAAATAAAAATTTAAATATTCGCAATTATAATGAGAATTTAACGTAATAAATTCACAAGGTTCAAAAGAAATTTTTTTAATTCCATGATGACGATTCGTAATTTAAATAAATACTAGATCAGGCACGCGCTTCGCGCGCGGAGATTCGGTTTAGAGGTTATCGCATAAACAATAATATAAATAATAAATAAATAATAGAAGACAACTATCGCTTGACCAATCACAACGCGAGAAATACTGACTACAATGAAAAGCCCATGCATTTTTTATAAAGGGATTATATCAGTGATACTCTTGGGAATTTATTTAATGCGAAATTAATAAAAAATAAATAGCATCGATTTTAAAAATATACAGTAATTAATAAATTTGATGACAAGGGCAATTAATAAAAAATGTGTAGAAGGAACTTGTAAACAAAAGTTTTTTAAAGCTAATTTACATATCGTGATTATATTTTCAATTTTACAGATATCAACGAATGTGCAGAGGGCAAATCCGGTTGCTCGAACTTCTGTCGGAACGAGCCCGGCTCTTTCCACTGCTACTGCCCGAGCGGATTCCAACTGGCCTACGATCATAAATCATGCAAAGGTTCATTACGATTTATTACTTTCTACATTGACCGAAATTAACGTGGCTTTTGCACATGTCGTCGAAATTCCCCTCCTGCTTTATTGATAGATCAATCACCCTCCAACAACCCGAGTCATTAAACGATGACGTCCCATTGTCGAGTTGCGCGATTTCCAAAATGTTAATTAGTCCCCCAACGCTGAAAGTACAATGATCGATTATAATTATGAAATCCCACGAAAAAGTACGCGCGCCGGAACTGAATTCGTACGGGTTGGTGAAAATTAACTGAACGTTCCTTTTGAGAGCAGACATCGACGAGTGTGCGCCGAACGATGGTCACGGGCCGTGCGAGCGGATGTGCCGCAATCTGCCGGGCAGTTACGAATGCAGCTGCAGCGACGTTCCGGGTTATAAATTAAAGGCGGACAATCACACTTGCGAGGATATCGACGAGTGCACCGAAAACAATGGTGGATGTTCGCACAACTGCACCAACACCGTCGGCTCGGCCTTCTGCTTTTGTCCCGATGGATTCGCTATGGGAAATGATTACAAGACCTGCATAGGTGAGTTCGTTTTTCTTTTTAAATTTGGAAATGTGGAACTAGATATTAGACCAAAAACATTATAATTTCTTTGTTTTATATAGACTTAAATGAATGTGAGGAACATACAGACGAGTGCGAGAAGAAAACCGAGGACTGCTTGAACACTGTGGGTTCTTACAAATGTGTGCCAAGGTTGAAAAAGAAAGCCACTGTATTGCAGGAGGAAGATTACGATTCTGAAGACGATGACGAAGAAGATGATGATTACGATGAGGGTGGTATAACTGAGACGTCCGAGATCGACTGCGACCTTGGATTTAGAAAAGATAGTTCGGAAGGATGTGTCGGTAAGTTGACGTAGAATTAATTGTGTATTGATAATTAAATAAAATGTTTATTTTCTTAAGGATTTTATGTTATTTATAGATGTCAATGAGTGCGATGAGGGCCTAGACGAGTGCGAACATAACTGCATAAATTTAAAAGGAAGCTACAAATGCGAATGCGAGCCTGGTTTTAAGTTGATGGGTGACACTGATTGCGCTGATATCGATGAGTGCTCTCAAAATCCATCTCCATGTTCGCATTCCTGTAGTAACACAGAAGGTTCCTACGAGTGCTCTTGTCCTAATGGGTTTTCTCTATCTAACGACAATTCCACTTGTGAAAAAATTAAAAGATCCAAATGTGCTGACGTTCAAGATTCCTGTTCCCATGAGTGCCTAGACAGTGATGATGGATTTCACTGCATTTGTCCGGATGGATTTGAACTGTTAAACGACGAATTCACGTGTACTGATATCAATGAATGTGTGAAAGAAAACCATGGATGTAGTGAAGAGTGTGTTAATGAAATCGGTAGTTACAAGTGTATTTGTCCAATGGGCTGGTATCTTAAAGACGATGGAAAGACCTGCGAAGACGTTGATGAGTGTGCCAGTAATGAACACCACTGTTCCTACAGTTGCACTAATACCCGAGGATCTTACAAGTGCGATTGCCCATCTGGCTTTCTCCTAGGCGATGATGGAACCAGTTGTGAAGATATTAATGAATGTGCCCGAGGAATTCATGAGTGTTCCCACAGCTGCCATAATAAAAACGGAACGTATACCTGTTCCTGTCCAGTTGGAATGGTTCTGGGGCAAAACCTAAAAACGTGTCAAGAAGCTTTATCGTGTGAGAAACTGAACTGTTCTCATTCTTGCGTAAAGCAGGATAAAACATATAATTGTGAATGTCCCTCAGGGTACCAATTGCAACAAGATGGTAAAAATTGCAATGATGTAGATGAGTGTGCTAATAATCATCACGGTTGTAAACATAATTGTGTAAATCTTCCGGGAGGCTACGAATGCACTTGTCCCGATGGTATGAAACACGTTGGAAATGGTCAGTGTCAAGACATTCACGAGTGCAGTGAAGAAGAGAATCAATGCTCTCACGTCTGTATAAAAACTTCTGGCTCTATTCGTTGTGAGTGTCCTGAAGGTTTAATGCTCGACACTGATGGCTTGACTTGCAGAACTCTAGATCCATGTATAAATTCGTCTTGCGCCCATGAATGTATTAGAGTCAACGATAGTTTTAGATGTGAATGTAAGAAGGGATTTGAACTGGAAATTAATGGATTCGGGTGCAAAGACATCGATGAGTGCACAAATAATCATCATAATTGTAGTCACGAATGTGTAAACAAAGAAGGTAGTTACGAATGCGCTTGCCCGTCGCGGTGGTCCCTTACTGATGATTTAAAAACTTGTGTGGCAGATGATCATCTTTGTACAAAAATGCATGGATGTTCTCATACTTGTGAAAAAGATGGAAATAGAATACGCTGCGGTTGTCCTGAAGGTTTCGAATTGTCTGAGGATGAAAAGACTTGCAGAGACGTTAATGAGTGCGCTGAAGATTTACACTCTTGCTCTCACATCTGCGTAAATAATGAGGGTTCTTACAAATGTGAATGTAACGCGGGCTATGAACTATTAGACGATCATTGGTCTTGCAATGACGTTGATGAATGTTATTTAGGACTCGATGATTGTTCCGATACTTGCACGAATACGTTAGGTAGTTATGAGTGTTCCTGTCCACATGGATTCAATTTGAACGATGATCAAAAAACCTGTAGTGATATAAACGAGTGCGATTTGAATTTACACGAATGTACTCATTACTGTAGAAATAACGACGGAGGATATGAATGCGAATGTCCTGGACACTATATGTTAAATGAAGATAATAGGACATGCACTGAGTTAACTCGATGTGAAAGTCATCACGAATGCTCTCATGATTGTTACATAATTAATGGTGAAAATAGATGCAAGTGTCCTCCTGGCTACGAACTAGGAGAGGACTCTAAAACATGTCAGGATATTAACGAGTGTTTGAACAATAATGGGGGCTGTTCTCACGAATGTGAAAATACAGACGGTTCCATGGAGTGCAAGTGTCCCGATAATCAAAATCTGCTGGATGATGGAAAGTTCTGTGTTGAAGTCGACGAGTGCCTTATCGACAATGGGGGTTGCTCTCATTCTTGTTTATACAATAATGGCACTGTTACTTGTAACTGTCCACGTGGTATGACTTTAGACCAAACTGAGAGAACCTGTATTACCGAAGGTCCTTGTTTGAAAAATAATGGAGGTTGCAGTCACATATGCGAACCAACAGAAGGTGCCATCCTTTGCAAGTGTCCTAGTGGTTTGAGATTAAGCCCTGATAAGTCGACCTGTGTCGATATTGATGAATGCTTGGAAAATAAAGATAATTGCATTCATGAATGTTTAAATAATTACGGAGGTTACGAATGCACTTGCAATCCTGGTTTTATTCTGAATCCTTTAGATAATGCTCTATGTGACGATATTAATGAGTGTCTTATTGATAACGGTAACTGTTCGGATGTTTGTGTAAATACAGTTGGCAGCTATCATTGTTCGTGTTTCCCCGGCTTTGTATTGTCCGATGATACCGTGAATTGTACCAAATCGAAGGCCTGCTCGGAAAATAATGGCAATTGTTCACATTATTGCCACGTGAATGTTAATACGGATTCTGTAACGTGCTCGTGTCCAAAAGGTTTTAGCCTTCAGGCAGATTTGCAGACTTGTGAAGATATCAACGAGTGTGAAGAGTTCGAAAATGACGTTCATTCTAGCTGCTCCCACAATTGCGTGAATCTTGAAGGTAGTTTTTATTGTGATTGTCCTAAAGGTTACATTCTCATACCTGAGGATAAAAAAACTTGCATTGATATTGACGAGTGTTTCTTGTCGGCCCACAATTGTTCTCATAATTGCATGAATATATTGGGTAGCTATATATGTACCTGTTACGAAGGACATTATTTACATTCCGATAATACAACTTGTCTTGACATTGATGAGTGCAGTCACGATAATGGTGGATGTTCTAAGTTGTGTAACAATACTCAAGGCGGTTATTATTGCTATTGTCCTGAGGGCTACACGCTTGATAACGATGATAAAAACTGTATAGACATAAACGAGTGCGAAGACAACCCATCAGTTTGTTCATTCGAGTGCTTGAACACTCTGGGATCTTACAAGTGTATCTGTCCAGATGGACATGTTCTGGCTAACGATTCCAGCACATGCATAGCTGCCGATAGATGTCAACCAAATAACGGTGGTTGTTCGCATTCATGCTACAACTACGCTAGCGGTATCAAATGCACTTGCCCTCTGAACATGTACCTGGACGCAGACGAGAAGATCTGTATTGACATAGACGAGTGTGCCATCAACAACGGCAATTGCTCTGATCTATGCGAGAACATCGAGGGTGGATTTCTCTGTCATTGCTCCGAAGGATTGGAGCTCAATCTAGATACCAATGATTGCGAGGACGTCGACGAGTGCGCTTCCGACAACGGCGGTTGCAGCCACATCTGCAACAACACCAGGGGTGGCTTCCATTGCTCGTGTCCGGCAGGGCACATCTTGGCTAGAGATAATCGGACTTGCGAGGATATAAACGAGTGCGAAGTAAACAACGGCGGCTGCTCTCACATCTGCCGAAACGGAGTTGGAGGGCACAACTGTGAGTGTCCGGAAAACCATCGTCTCAGGCCAGATGGTCGTAGCTGTTACTCCGAAAATCCTTGCGCTCCATATAATGGTGGCTGCGAGCATATTTGCCGTGAGCATAATGGTCGGGCCGTTTGCTCATGCCACGATGGCTTCCGCACTCGGGAATCGAACAGCTCGAGCTGCGTTGACATTGACGAATGTTCGGGAAATCATGGCTGCGAACACGTGTGCGTGAATACACACGGCTCCTACGAGTGTAGGTGCCGCCACGGCTTCGAAATGAGGAATAACATTTGCGTTGGTGAGTATGCTATTATTAGGCTAAACGTTTACTTGTTGCTTTTGGTTTGAATACTCAGTCTGATTTTTAATTTGTGTGCTTATCGCGATTTGTTTAGATATCGATGAATGCGCACGGGACGTTCACTGCGAGGGTGGATGTTTCAATACGCCCGGCTCTTACCGTTGTGGGTGCCACGCTGGATTTAGAAGAGAGGGAAATATTTGTGTTGGTTCGTACATAGCGTTAGATTATAATTATTAGTTTTTGTTTTTAATTTAAAAGATAATTAAATCTTTTATTTCATTTTCCAGACATTGACGAATGTCAAAAAGACAATGGCAAGTGCGAACAGATTTGCATAAACGGCCTAGGCTCTTACGCTTGCTCCTGCTATTCTGGATTTTACGCGAATCGAAGGTAATTGCACGTCGGTTAAGCTCGCTTTTGCAGCAAGGCGTAAATGCACAATTTCAACGTTTAAACGCTTAATATATTTACTTGCAGAAATACGAGCCAGTGTCTAGACGCTAATGAGTGTCTGACAGATAACGGAGGCTGCAATGGCGACTGCATTAACACTCCCGGAAGCTACTATTGTGTCTGCGCGGACGATTTAGTGCTGGCAGACGACAAGAAAACCTGCATCTCCAGGACCTCTAGGTGCCCGGCCCTAAAGCCACCAGCTGATGGAGAGGTAAAAATCTCAAACATTCTCCTCGAAACCGCAGTGCATCACACGTTGCTGCGATACATACTCCTCTCCTTTTCCTGTTGAAATTTCATACTTTAATCAGGACAATATAAAAAGGAAAAGATTTTGCTAAAATTTGTAAGATCTCTAGAATTTTAGTATAAACCTTTTTTTATCCCCGTGAGAGGTGAAATCTCGAATACATCGATGAAACTGTTTTTCAGTATATAAAGTAGTTTTTCACACTCAACTCGTTGTAAAAGTTTTATTACTTGCCGAATGCACGTACAGATACGATGCCCGGGACATCCATCCGGAGCTTTGGATTATCCTGCAGGAGCAGAGTGCCACATAAGGTGCAGAAGAAGCTTCAGATTGGAAGGTTCTTATCTGAGGACGTGCGAGGCGGGCGGGCGCTGGGACGGCCGGGAGACCGTCTGCGTTCACGAGTATACCTATACCCCGGAGCCACGTTCCTATTACACGGGTAAGAAAAATAAAGCACCGTATACGACGGACATTCGCGTGAAACGCCGGGGATGAGAATTCATCCGACTAAGTGGGCCCTCCTCCTCGTTCGCTATTTTACATTTAATACAACCATTGAACGGCGCCGTATAAATGAAAAATTTAATAATATAATAATTTAACAGCCCCGTTAAGCCGGCAGTTTATCGCATATTTTCGCGGAATTAGAGCGTTAATTATCTCGCGTACGCAGGTCACTCCCGGGACGAGGTGATTTACGATTTTAAAGATGTTATTACGATCGACGGCTCGAGGTAATAATCAATTTGCGAGTTAATTCCTCGCTTAGCCCGGAGAAACGGCGCAGCCATTCATTTAAGTTGCAGTGTACACACAGAGAGCCTCGGGCTAACGATCGGCCGTACGTTAACGCCGCTCGCTAATGAGCTTACGCGGGGCGCTCGTCACCTTTTTTCCGCGGCGCGGTCTCTCGAAAATACTCGCCGTGTTTTCCTTCGACCGCGGGCTTGTTTGTCTCTCGCTCGGGAAATTCTTTTGCGCTCGCATTGTCTCGAGATAATGAGCGGGAGGGCTTTCGGCTGAGCGCGCGGCAACAATGGACGGGACTCGCGGCGCCTCTTCTCTCCTCGGAGCTTTTCGCTCGCGGGATCGATCGATGCCCGGTAATGAACCGAATTTCCGCGGCGCCCCCAATCAGCCTCTACGATCTGTGATCTCTAAGAAAGACACGACTTTCCGCGAGGTATCGGTTCTTCAGAGGAGGCGGTGCTGATAAGAATAAGCAACGAAGTCCGAGAATGTTCAAATTCCGGTGAAAAATGTATGACAGCTGTACAGTTATTATTAGTAGGAAAATTATTGGAGATTATTTTTTTTTGAGATATAGAGAGAAAGTTAAGGCCGCGCAATATTAATGTTTCATCATCGTGTACTGACCGCCAACGACTTTTTTTTTATCCCGCGATCCGTCAAAGTATCCGCGCGAAATTTGACGTCGCGTGAATTACACTCGGCTCGGACTGATTGATGAATTTTCCTCGGATTAGACAACCGATAAAGGTTGGCTGACTTTCGTGATTATTCGCGGCGGTGCAGGTGTTCGTCGCTCGTGATTAATCGACGTTGTTTTTTTCCTACTGCAGCGGCGCCGCCGACGCCGGTCGAACTGCCCTACATCAGGTGTCCGAGGGACATCGACGTGGAGCTGCAGCCCAGACGCAGCACCGCCAGGGTCTCCATCCCCCAGCCCAAGACCAACGTCGACTGGTACAGGTAAGACTTCATTGTACAAACTTTATCCTGTAACCATATTCTTCTTGCGCATAATACCCTCTAAATATGAAAGAGTGAAAATTCACTCTTTGACGTTATACGTCCAGTCATTGGGAAGAGTGAACGACTTGTAACGTTGAAAGAGTGAATTTTCAGTTTCACATTGAATTTCACTCTTTCATGTACATTGAATTTCACTCTTTCATGCACATTGAATTTCATTCTTTCATGCACATTGAATTTCACTCTTTCATGCACATTGAATTTCACTCTTTCATGCACATTGAATTTTACCCTTTCACATTGAATTTCACTCTTTCATGCACATTGAATTTCATTAGTTGAAAGACTCGGACGTTCGTGTTCGGATTGTAGTTAAGTGGAGAGGACTCGAATGATCGTTACGAACCAAA
>JAWWEN010013343.1:0-22542 GCA_035582955.1 Sycophila texana | reverse complement strand
GGGACCATTTTTTTACAAAATTAATATATTTTTATAGTATTAAAAGTATATTTGGTTATACATTCAAAAATTTTTTTACATAGGATCTTTTATGAAGGAAAAGTTAAAGGTGGTGGACCCCCTTAATAGGTTTGATTTCAAATATTGACTTTTCTCGTGAATGCTATATATTAATTTGCGTTTCTTTACTTCTTTAAACATTTAACGTCTTGTCCCGCGGTGATGTTCTTTCCTTTTTTTTTTTTATAAAATGCCTCATTCATGTTAGTTAAGGGATACGCACTCCGAGTTGGCGTCGTGACAAAAGAAGATATCGATTGGGGGGGAGTAAGGAATGGAGCCTGACAAGGAAACAAAAAGATTAAACTGGAATCAATGAGTAAGCGAAAATGGACGACTGAATATCTATTGATGAATGTTTGTTATTATGCAACCACGAGAGTACAACAATATGTTGCGTGATTGCTCACGCTGACTTGCCCTATTGTTTGCTGTCGAGGCGAATCTTTGTATTGTGCCGTTTTAGTGGTTTCTCAGATGAATGAACGCAAATTATTGTTTCAACATTACATTGGGATACTAGTGCACTATTTATTTTTTTTTATACTAAACCGAAGTTCATTCAAATACTTATTCCATTTAATTATAGTAGCAGCAAGAGGCTTTTGTTTTTACGATGACATCTGCGCAATAAAGAGCAAAAACATTTCGTTAAATTCGTTATTTCTTATTTCTTAAATAATATTCAAAAATTAAATCAATAATAACTGTATAAATCATAAATTTCACTAAATCAAGCTCTTCACATTTATTGAATATTCAATAAATGTAAATACAAACTGTATTATTCAATTATAATTTTGGTCTGCGCCGTACTGCACAAAATTGAATAAACTATTCTATATTTTATCAAAATAATTTAATTATAATTTAGTTATTTGCAAACGCGAAGTAATTGACAAATGGAAATGAAAAGTCGCCTTGAAAAGAAGCGCGTTGAACGTTACTAAATGCGAAAACAAAAAAATACAATTAAAACGCTTGGATGATATTTCTAACTTTGCGAAGTAGCCAAACATGCCGGGAAACGAGACCGTGGAATGAAAATAAAATTTCCTCGTAAAAAAGTAGGTGAGCTCGCGTTTCGCTGGCAAGCGGTGAAAAGCTGCATCGTGGCAAGTTATCGGTTCGATTTTTGAATTACAAACATCCCTCTGTGCCATTTCTCCCCCCATCAGTTTGATAGCCCTGGTCCTGTACGTTAGAGTGTATACTTTCAAAGTTGCATTCTCTTTCTCTTTTTTTCTCTACTTTCCCTCAGTCAGCAGACAGCACTTCGATGTTTGTTTCGAGGGATATACAGAATTCATTTCGGTATAGTGCCGTGTGCATAACAAAATGTGCAGTTTTTGTAGAGAATCACCTGACGGAAAGTGAGGAGCGTTTTTTTTACGCAAATTGCAGAGTTTTTACAAATTAAAATACTTGCAGAGTATTCCGATAGCTAACAAAAATAGCTGACGGATTTGTGTGCTTCGTTACTGTTAAAAATAGCAGCTTTTTCTTCCCGTTCGAATTTATCCAATTTATTAAGAATACTTTTTGAAAAGTAAATGGAGTGGAATGTGGATATCTGTAAGCATGAATAAGTAAAATTCTATTTTAATTTATATATGAGTTTAAGTAGTTATCGAATAAGTGAAAGGCTTGCAAAGTTTTATTATATATAATTTCGCACAATTTGGGTATTCAACTTATACATCTTAAGAAATTGATGTACTCAGAAAAAACATTTTGATATTTTGAATTTTTATAATTTTCTAATAATATTATTCTATAATAACATATTTCTAATTCTACTGACAATATGCAAAACAATAATATAGGGCAAATATACTGTTACGAATATGCAATAGGCTAATATTATTGTTTAAATTAATGTATTTATTTTCTTTTATATGAAAATAAATAAATAATTATCATACTTTTATAGAAGCAATAAAGAAAAATTAATATTTTTCATTCATGACCTATTTTAGTCTGATCTATTTAAATTTAAATTTATATAACCTAAGTTAAATTGTTAATATTAAAGAAAAACAAATTAAATATTTAAAATCATTTAAATTGCGGAAATTCTGAAAATGCGTATAATGCATAGATTACATAAAATTAATGTAATATAAAGTAAATAAATATATTTGAGTCATAAAATAATCTCTTTGGTCGTAAAATCTTCTACACGACCCTTGGCCGTGTTTTCTAAGCGCTAGGAAAGTTTAGTACTCCTTACGTAAGTCGCGAATGACTCGTAAAACGTCCGAATGGAAAAAGCCCATTAGCTGGTCCAGATCCATTCCTACATTAACGGGGGACGCGTACCATATTCAGAATCTCGCTTTTTCCCGGCTTTCAGGCTTCATTCCGGCGTGGCGCTCAAGCGCTCCCTTTGATCATGCCAGGGCAAAGAACGAGGGAGGACCCTTTTTGAATAACGGCCAAAAGTGTCTCGGACACGGGGTTAAAAGCACCTTCACTGAGCGGCACAGAGGTGTTTCCGGTCAGTTGACCGGCTCCCCGGTTCCAAAGAATACCGGAAGCGTCGAACCGAGAAGCTCGCTCCGCGTATGTATATATAGCTACGTGTGTACCTGCGCGAACTATCCCCTCGAGATGCTTCATCTCACGCTTGACATCTATTCGCGTATGCGCATATAAGTGTGGTAGTCCTTTTTTGCTTTTTCTGTCTCGCTCTCTCTTTTTTTTTTTTTAAATTTTTATGGATGTGCGATTTTTGAGTGCACAATTAAATGCGAATTCAGTGAGGATGCATTTACTGTGCGGATGAAAAGTGTCCCTTTTCTCGGGCACATATCTGCATGGGCTGCTCGGCTTTCTAATAGTTGAAAGTTTTCGATTGTGAAGAGAGGCTTTAATGCACGGTTATTTTCAGTTTTTTTCTCTTTTTTTTTTTTGACTTCGTTATGTGTTGCTAAATTGAAGCTATATTTTTGTCGCAATTTTCGTGTTGGGTAGATTTATAGTCGGGATTTATTCTGAAAAAATATTTTACGACTTTTAATTGTTCTTTTTTATTTGAAGATTAGGATAATTAAGATATTTCTAAATTCATAGTTTATAAAATTCGCTGCATCTAAGGAGAGTAACTCACCAATGAAGATATTTAAGATGATAATTAATCTTGTATATTTACGTACCTGCAACATAAACGAGATAAAATTTAATTAATAATTATACTAAATGATGAAGAACAACGGTACATTACATTTTGTAATAATTTTATTTTTCACTTTTGTTTATCAATTTAAAAAAATGAACTTCCCAGTTACCAAACTAATGATAGTAAATTATAAGCAATTTTGTTTTTATACACATATCCAAATGCTTTATCCACGCTTTCGATAAAATCCTTCCTGCAAGTGCGTTACGCACGTTAATTATCATTTTTACTCGTGCACGGATTAAAGATAACGCTATTCTTCACGCGTACATACAAGCTTTACGCACCCGATATCACAGTAACATTTAATTTAAGCAAGCTTAATCTCGACGTCAATTTAAGCATTTATCGTAAGCTCGTCCAATTTCGCAAATTGACAAACACGATACTCGCAATATCATTTACTCGAGCTTTAGCAAAGCCAAGACAAACTTCACGCACGATTGTAATTTACACGTGTAAAAAGGAGTAGACTAATATTCTCCTTCTTTTAATTAATAATCCCCGTCGGCCCGCTGCCTTCTCTCTCCCTCCTTGTGTATACAAAAGACTCGAGGTTCTGTGTTTTCGTAGAGCGCGGCTCGCTCATCTCCTCTTATTCGCGGCGTTGACGTGGGTACGGGTACGATACTTTGTCCCGACTCGCGATCGCTCAAGCCGCCAGGACGCGCCGAGACGCTTGGCCGACTATAAAGTGCCATCGGGGCGCATCCGGGTAGAGATGACGTAATTGATTGCGCGGCACATGCAAATCGCGCTCGATCGATTCGCCCGGCCCGACGACGCGCATAATTTATCCGCTGCGCCTCGGCGCGGCGTTCGCGCGTTATTGACGGCGAGGCGCTTGCGCTTTCTGCTTACACTATGTGCAGCTACCGGCGACGGGAGCCCCGCGCGTCCTGAATTAAACAGCGATTATCCAACTAGCGGTCCGGGAATTGTTTTTTCAGAGCACACACGGCAAATCCGCGCGGAGTAAACGATCTCGCTCGCGCGTTTGGTGGATAAATTTGTTGCGTAGCGCGCGCATTATGACGCGCTCGTTGTTGCATTATTATGTTTCGAAGTGGACTCGGTTTATGTTCGGAGGAATATAATAGTAGCTTAATTATGTTTGAATTACGTTGGGTTCTAGTGACGACTGCACAATTGCATAAAGAGGTTGGCAGATTTGTTAAGGAAAAAAAGTTTCTTTTGATTAGCTATGTAGTATATATATAATATACATACTCTGCTGAAAATTGTGTATGAAATATTGAGCAAAAATGCGAAAAAATTGCTCGCAGTGTATATTTTTTTTTTTTTTTTTATTGTTGAACACTAAATTTATTGTTTTTTATTTTGAGGAATTTATATAGTATATCTAGAAACTGATATTTGAGTTTGTTAATTGGTACTTCAATATTTTACAGTGCTTTCCATTTGATTCTTTTCAGATATTTTTTTATTTGTGAATATCAGGGAATTTCTGAATGTTTTATTCTATGTTTCCTGACCAATTAGCTAAGAAAAGAACCTACAACATTTTTTAAAGAAAACATTTGAAATTCCCTGTAGTTACTTATTTAAGATTGTTTAACGTAGTAATAAAATTTTATAGAAAACCCTCGGTAAAACCGTTAACTAACCACTGGCTGTTATTTGGCTAACGTTGTAAAAATTTTGTAGGGTCGGTCAGCAAAGTTGGTGCATTTTCTGCCCCTACGTAGTAGTATAATTATCTGAATCGAATTACATGTTTATTTAATTACTTTCTATATTAAAATAATTGAGATCCACGTCAAGATTCATGAAATACAAATTGATTGTAAGACCTTTTAATAAATTAGCTATGACGATAATTATCCAGTCCATTTTGTCAATATTAAATCTATACGCTTGACAAGATTCGGGGATCGTAAATTATTAAGCATATAGCATATAGCATTTAATTAACAATGTATATTTCTGTCGCCATCTACATCGATCTAAAGACTACCTAACAATAAAATAGACGAAGATTGAATATTCTTTCAGTTAATAAAGCAACGGACATCCAGAACGACAGAAGGTATTCCCTAATAAGTTATAATAGTTCATCCGAGAATTTGCAGTACAACGCGAAACCAGTCGCCGCAAGAATGTGTGTGTCATTTGATTAAGAAAAAGAGGCGCCCAGTGCCGGCATTCTCAGCGAGCTTGATAATCAACAAGCTGGAGGTTCAATTGGATAATTGATGAAACTGCCGAGCAATAAGCCTTTGCTCGGATGCTTCACGTGTTTGTACGGTTGAGAGGAGCGGGGAGCGATGCAGGGTTAGAGAAAGAGAGAGAGAGAGAGAGAGAGAGAGAGAGAGAGAGAGAGAGAGCCCTGACGGAGCCAGATGAAGAGGGATGAGCCTGTGAGTTTCTCAGAACTGAAACTTCGAGAGCGCTCCGGTGTACGAATGTAATTAAGACGCTAGAAAGGAAGACGTAAAAGAATGCCGGTAAAGAAAAAAAGGAGATCGAGCGTAGGGAGAAAGGAGGGAGGGGCGCGCAGACGAGAGAACAGAATGAGAATGCACATGAGAGGGAGGTAAGATGAACGAAGGGAGCGGATGGAAGCATCGAGCTTTATTTGCTGATCGCCAATTCCATGGTAGTCTGTAACGCTTGGTCTCCGCCCGTCCTATGCCTCCGCAGTTTCCGCCTCGTAATCTAAAGGAGGAATAACGTTGACCAAGTAAAGCTTTCAAATCCTGCGGTTTCTAAACCATTCTCGTCGCATCTCCCTCCCACTTCTCTTCTGTTTTCACTCTCTTGAATTATTTGTCTTTCGCTGCCGATCGATTATGGCCTTGCGCTCACGTACTCATTCCTAAATCTGCCGCGAGTGAAAATCTAGTGATGGACAAGTAAATTTATTTAAAACTACTTGTTAGAAAGTTTCATATTCTTTGCTACTGTCAAAATTTTTGTATACTCTAAGTATAAATATCTGCTGTCTCTATATATATAGGTGTAAAAAATATAAATTTTATATTTTTTACAACACACTTATTAATTCCTATTTTTTTTTCATTATTTTCTATACCTTGTACAAAAGAATAAACTATAATTCATCTCCATTTTTCTACTGCGCATTCGCTGAAGGGGCAAGTCAGTGGCACGGCCACAAATCACGCGGAATTTAAATATATAGTACAGAAAAAACTTTAAACGAAACCGTCTCCAAAGAAATCGATGTGTTGAATAGCAACTTCCTCAAAGTTTGCTGAACACCGATGATCCCTGAAGTGTGCTTCTGATATACCGCTAAATCGCTTGTTGATATTATGCTATTTTACACGGTCATATATTTTATATTACATTTGTCAATCGAGAAAGCTAAATCTATCGTGACATTCGTAGCGGATTTTAAAGGCTTCGCAGTAATATTCATGTCAATATTTTTTGTTATCAACCTTAGCGTACAAAACTATTTAGCAATCTATTTATTTCTATCTATCGATCACTCGAATTCCGATTTTTCGCGAAAGAGTATATCAGTCGATGGAACAGCCGAAATAGGCAAATATCAGTCTGAAAAGATTTCCTCAATGCAAAACATCGCGGTGGCAGCAGCTGCAGCAGCAGCTGTCGTTATCGGCCCGCCGTGTGCGCCAGAAACACACTTTTCGTCGAGCCGATAGAAGAGGAGCGAGGCGGTCGACGGTTAGGCCAACGGAGGCAAGAGACTCCGGGACAGGAGTATAAAGGCGAGGAGGACAAAAGAGAAAGGTATATTGATAAGGGCGACGAAAAAAGGAGGCCCCGTCCCCTTATCGGTGAAGGGAGGAATAGGGGGAGGGGAGCAGAAAAAGTTTCCATCGTCGACTGAGGCTTGCCTCCTGCGGAACGGCAGACGCTCCCCTTTGAGCCCCAGGCTCGCATGCCGGAGACCTTTTTCAAAGTGAAACGCTCCTTCCCAAATCGAAAGCCATTTCTTATCTCCTGCTCGCGCGAGCGCGCTCGAAGACGCCGGGCGAGGGGGTGGATGTAGGGGGGAAGGGGGTGATTTAGCTCCGCGTTCCGGACCGCTGGAACTTTATTTCTTCGGCGCGTATGTAGGTGGGAGTCTTTTGAGTATCGCGGACGTGCAGGGGACCCAAATCTTCTGCTGTTGCGGCGATTCCGACCTGCAACCTACTCAAAATGCGAACCGACGCTTCGAATTTCAGGAGCTCGGCTGCTCTGCTGCTGCTGCGCTTTATGAGAATCCGCCTGATTAAACAACTTTGCTGCGACGAGATGAGTGTCAAGTTGATCCTACCTCCTGAGATGCAATTCGAGATTACGTAAAAAATAGAACGAATTTTTTTTTTCACTGTTATTACGATGACGTTATTAAAAATAAAAATAAAGATTTTTTAATAAGTTAGCCATTTACTTATCAGTCATTAAACAATATAATTATTACTTAATAAATGGTACTGGAGAACTTAATTGCATTTTTAAATGCTCTAATTTTTTTTCCAGATTTCGATCAATTTAATAGCAATATTATTACTAATCCGCGAAAAGAAAGTATACCGTTGTATAAAATATGTTTAAATAAATTTGTATAGAATAATTTTTCATTTGTATGTCAAAAGAAGTATCACAAAGTTCAGAAAATTTTATATAAAATTTTGACAATAAATAAACCGCAATTAGAAGTTTTGAATATTCCATGCGCCCGAGTTTAAGTAATAAAAATAATGATACATCTACTTTTGCTACAATAATTTGAGATAAACGACCACTGTCAAAGTCAAACTTTAATGATACATACTTATGTATAAACTCGCGTAAATAAATCTGCAAAGAGAAAAAAACGAAATTGAACGGCTTAAGCCCGCGATCCGCAAAGAAAAAGAGGGTCTGAATTACTTCATAAAAATGAGATGCCTAAAAATAATTAGCGGAGCAGCGGCGATATTTTTGACGAGCTCGAGTGGAGCGCGCAGTTATTTTACATACCGCACGTGGGGTCGCGAGGAGAGGAGAGCGCTCACGGTAATGCCGCATTTTATGCGGAAGGACTGAGGCGCTCGAGCAGATGCCCCCGCGTCGGTTGAACGAACCCGCTCTCTTTTTTTCCCTCTCACTATCTCGCTCTCTCTGGGCGCAGCAAGCAGCCGCGGCGGTCACTCGAGAGAGTCAGCCGCGGGAAAAACTTTTCCATTTTGTAAACAGCCGCGAAATTAGACCGCTTGAAACTTCCGCCGCCGCGGGCATTATGCCCAATGAAATTATTGCCCCAGCGGGCCGCGACTCGCCCTCGCGATACGAGACAACTGTTTCTCGGTGCACCTCCCGCCCCCTCCATCTCCTTTTTTTTCATCGCTCCCCCCCGCGAGTTATTATTTTATTTTGCGCTTAAAATTCCCTCGGAGTTGTTCAGCGCCTCAATTTAGAAAATTAAGCCCGACGGAGCGCGCGCGCTGAATGCGGAGGTGAAAGAAGTGGACCACAGTGTCGCGGTGTTTTTTTTTTTTTTTTACGGGAGTACACGGGAAAAAAAGTTAACGAAGACGTTCGGGCTGGAATCGATAGCTGGAGGGAAAAAAAGGCTACTCTTGAGCAAAGGCGTTTGCAGAGGCGTGAAAGAGTTATTCGGGGCATCAATAGGGAACTGTGAAGCGGCTACGTTGGGCTTCTGCGGAAAATTGGTTTTCCATTTTATCGCGCAAATGAACGCACTTGCCAGTGTTGTTTAAAGATGATAGCAGTGAGAGCTACTTTTAAAAAATATTTTTACAATATTAATAGTTCAAATGGAAGAACTGTATATTAATGAGCTTTGCAAATTCTATAACATGCACTGAGAGAAATGTTTTGTAACAATTACAAGTCGTTTAGTAAAAATTACTGAACTGTTTCGGGAAGTTGACACAGACTGACATTTCGAGAGAAATTACTAAAATTTTCATTAAAATTTGCTAAAAATATAGTAAATTTGACCAGACAGTATTGTAATGTTTACTGTATATTTATGGCAACTTTAACTGAAAAGTATAATAATTTCTTTCGAAATGTCAATCTTTGATTGCTTCCTTAAACAGTTTAGTCATTTTGATGAAACGTTACTAAATGAATCTAAATGAGATCTTCAATTAGTACCATTTACACACTACTTAAGAACTTTCTACTCGAATTTTCAGGTGACATATCTAAAAGCGAATGTTGCTACTTTTTTCCCGAAAGCAGCACAGTCGGCCGCTACGAACGGCAAATAATAAAATTAAAATGGCAATAGCTGGCGAGTCGCAAATCGAGCGTCACCCCGGCAACAATAGAAGGTCGTATGTGAAGCAACCGCGGGCTGGCTGCTGCCCGGCGCGCGTCTTCCCGGGGGCCATCTGTATGCGACGGCGAGGCCGTCGTTCGGCGCGCTGCCAGTGCCAGCTGCAGCTGCACTAACTGCCACACCGCGCGTGAGCGCAAAAAGCCTCCGCCACCCGCGGCTGGGGTTGCACGACGCCGCAGCCTCTCCTCGTATTTCAATTGGACTTCTTGCCGCTCCGATTTCGCGTTAACGCGTCTCCTGCGCAAATGGAAATTTCGCATTTTCCGCACTGGCTTGAGAGGGGGGAAATTGCGACGAGCATTGGAAACTCTTAAAATTGACGGGACGCGCAGAATGCGACTCGCATCGCACAACGCGGGTGCGCCGCGGAGGGATTCGATCGACGTGGCGACTGGCGTTCCGCTGCGAGTGCATCTTTTGCAATTTTCGGTTTGACGTGGCATTTTGCGCGGACTATTGACGCGGAGAAATATACTGCGAATGCATTTCCACTAAGCGTCGGGGAAATTTTTAAAAAGTAGGTTGAGAAATGGTTGCTCTCTTCTAGAGGTAATTATGAGTTCTGTGGATGAGGGTTTGCAAATCTAGTGGGTAATTTTCCCACGCGGAGAGTAATTCACTATAGTAAATTTACGAGGTATTTTAATTGTAATTTTTTTCGTATTTTGTTATAGACTATCCGCGTGGGTATTTTTGCAAGAATTTTTCAGAAATATTCGTTTGCAGAGCAATCTGTGACTTAATTAAAATTGTACCTTGTAAAATTTACGACAGGATTTCTCTCCGTGCTTGGATGATCTGTATGACGTTTTATACGTATGTATATATAAAAAGAAAATGTTGAAAGTGATTAATTTACAATTCTGTAGCTAATATTTTATTTTAAATCTGAAAATCAAAACGATATATTACTGAAACTTGAAATAATTTACGAGAAATAAAAGTTTTATACAGTATATTGCTCTTTGATCAAGATACAGTGCACAGTATTAATTGGTACGTCTTCTCCGGTAGTCTTACGTCTTAATTTTGTAATCAAATCTCACTAAAATTATAGCCCTTCGCTACACTACTATTGCTGCAGTATTTTATCGTCAGTATAAATCTAACTTCATTAAGTTTCTTTTATACCCTTAAGTAAAAATCTGCCGAGATTTCTGTACAAATATTTTTCTACCTTTCTCATGAGTAGGTATAAGTTAACATTAACTGTACTAATTATATCAAGATATTTTTATTGATTATATTATTGATTATACATTCATAATATTTATTGAAAAATATACAAAAATATATGTACAACAAAATACTCTCCTTGGCTATGGGGTATAATATATTTTATATTTAGTGAATTATTTATCGATTTTAAAGGTTCCGTCACCTTTCAGTCGGTTATAGAGCGTGAAAATTGATGAGAATATGTGGGGTATCATGAAGGAGACGTAAAATACATCCCCCCAAAAGAAGCTTCTTAAAAGCGTATAGACAGGAACGATGTCTTCAATTATTTAGCGCGTGCTGTACTCGCTTAGCAAGTTCCACGCTTCAGGAAAAGATAAGTGATTCCGACACTCTTTGACGACAGCCCGATAGAATGTACACGAAGTCTTTGAACAGCTCCCTCGTTCTCTTCCACTTCCTGTCACGTCACGTTTCAAAGAAATTTTGTAGTCTTACTTTCGTGTAACGCACAGTAATTTTGATGTAAGGAGAACGATACTGTAAAATTACTGTGAACGGGAATTTCGAAGCTCGAAGATAATAGGATAATTATTATCTAAAATATCAAATAATATACATGTAACGGAAGCTGCTGTAAAACGTTTGTTTTTCAAATTTAAAAGAATTACTTAGAGTTATTAAAAGATGCGTGCAGATAAAATCGATATTATATGGAGCGAAGTATTTTTGGAGACTACCAGTTCCGGTGTCCATCAACGTCACCGCCTTCAAAATCTTGTACCCCCTCGTTTTCCGCTCTTCATGGATTTTTGCGGACAGGCTTCAGTAAATCTGAGCATATGCGAGTATCCCTCTTCACCAAGAGGTGATCTGCTACGACTAAGATAAGCCGTCCCGTGGGGGTACCGTGCATTATCCTACTTTGCGTCGACTCCCATAAGTCGCTTTTTTTCTCGACGTACTTATCGTAGACGGAATGAAGAACTGCCTGACGAAGAAGAGAAACAGTGATCGTAGAGCGGTTTTATTCACGATAATAACTTGAACCACCAGAACTCCTCCATTCGCATTAAGACTATGCATCATATATAATATATATTTATTATTTATTATTTATTAATTTTATAATTTATCAATTCATTTTTATTGTATAATATTTCGTCGATTGCTCCAGAAAATGAGAACGATTTACTCGGTCACGTACGAAAATAATTTATTTTTTATTTTCATTAAAAATCTAAAATTGATCAGTTACCCAATTCCGCTTAAAAATAATTTATAATTCATTGTCGTTCGAAATCAGAAATTAAGAGCGTATATTTTTATACCAGAAGTTTATCAATTTTATATTTGCAATTCTCATCGTCTCTCTTGATTAACTGCGTGTCGTATCATCCGAAACATTATTTGCCCTGCACTAAATCTTAGTAATTTACGATTCAAAACACAAAATCGGTTTGGACGTTATTGATTGTTATAAACTTCGACTACAGTAATTCACTCACGGAATTACGACGAGCATTACATTCTTTATCGAAGTACATCAAGTGTACTTTTCGAGCGAGCGCCAAATCTGATTATGATAATCAATTCTCATCCACGCTCCCTTGAAATCCAGTCGAACAGCAAACACACAGCGCCCGAACGGGAAAAATCACAGAGAGCCCGGCGCGCTCTGTTATTTCCTTTCGGTGGCGCACTTTCCCCACATATACCCGTGAATTTCGAGAGCGGCCGGGCGCTCGTCTATCTGTCCATCATTCTCCGGGATTTTACTCCGGCCTCCGCGGATGCGTAAATATCTATCGGGCGGTCCGGCCGGGCGTAACGGCCCTCTACCCCCCCGTGAGGGGTGCCGTCCCTCGGAATTTATCCTCGATAATGGGATCAGTCGCGTGCGGCGATTGTCCCGCAACTTGACGAACGACGGCCCATCGATCTTCCACTTTCCGCTTCCTCTTCCTCCTTCCGCCGCCGGGCGCGCCCTCCTCCTTTTCCTTTCCGTGGCGCTCGCCTCCTTTTTCCAAGCCCTCCCTTTTCTGTGCGCCCGAAAATTCGCGGCCCGCGAAACAATCAATTACCGCGGCGCAGAGATATTGGCTCTCGGTGGTTGGAGCGGGGATCGCTCTTCTAATAAAACGGATTATCGGCCCGCACTGGCGGAGCCTCGGGCGTTTCGCTACGCGTCGATTAAACTTTTGCAGGGCGACACGCCAATTTCGAATGATCCCCTTCTCTCCTCTCGTGTCGCTGATATTTTACTTGTTTTTTTTTTTTTTTTTTTTTTTAGATACTTTTTGAAAGCGTGATATCAGTTTATTACGGTAAAGGGCGGACGAAGCGAGCGCTCATGTAAACTGGGCTTTACGCGAGCGACAAAACGGCGATGGTTAATTAGCAATTCAAGCGTTTATCGACGCGTACTTTGTTGATTGAGCGCACAGTTTAGCAAATTATATTCGCTGCGCGGAGAAAAAAAAACCGAGTAAACGAAGTAATTTGCGCTGGAAATGTTTCGAAGTTGTAAACGATAGCGTTTTAAACTCCGTAATCGATTATTAGTTAGCGTTATATTCCGTTTAATTAATGAAAACGAAACCATTCGTTGAATGATCGAACAATGTTTCATGCAAAAGAGTGGAATTTTCAAAAATTAGTCTTCGTCTAATAATCGATAACTGCAGAATAAATTAACGTTTTTTAAAGCAGTAAAATTTTAATTTTCACCTGCTATTTTTTTTCATTAGTTAAATGTCTCATGCTTCGGGCGCTCTTTTATTTCATTTTACATGTTAAACAAAAAGTCGACGAATTTTTCAAAAAGATCTGCAATCTGGATCCTTTTTTCAGTAAATTCCATGATCAAAAAATTTATCATAATAGTAGTTTTCGATACTAGTGCGTCAGAAGTGATTTTCGGACAAGTGCGAGATTAGCGCCCGAGCGAAGCGAGGGTGATAACTCACACAAGTCCGAAATTCACTTCTGACTTAGTATCGAACAATATTTTATGCAACGATGTCTATCTTGGTGCTGATTTAGTACTCCCAAAAATGCGCACTAGTGCGTGAAGTACTACTTCACGAACAGAGTTGCATAAAAAAATAAAAGAAATAAATAAGAGCAAAGCTACAAAGTAGACTGAAAATTTAGACCACCGAATTGCAAACATCAGCACCTAATCCAGAGAAGCTGAAACGCAGTTGAATGAACGCGCAGCGTACAATTTTGCAGCTCACCCGAGTATCCCGTGTATAAACTCCGCAGGGCTTAACTAGCCCGGCGAGTATCCGCGCCGCGGCGTCTGGGGCTTAATCCATTCGCGGGGGTCACGTCGCACGGACAAATCCAGATCACGGTATACGATCGTCGATCAGTCGACGGTGCGCCCTCGGTCAAGTCACTCGACGCCGGGCCTCCTCCTCGCTCGTCTCCGCGAATAACAACGTTATACGGCCCTGCGACTGCGGCAGGAGTCCGCGCAAACTTTGCTCGCGACTCCCGACGTATCCTCCGTCCCTCCCCTGGGCGCGCGTGCGCGCTACCGGCAATTTACCAATCAGCTTTATCAAATTTCTCGCTCGCCAACGCGGCGCCAGCAGATCCGAGGCAAAGGTGAGCCGCCCTCGTGTCTGCTACTTCCCTCTCTGCATTTGATAACTCGATCGGCCGAGGAGCTCGCTCCCGGGATCGTCGCACGGAGCGCCAGCTCAACCGACGGCATTATATATCTGGGATTACTGGAGGTTTTAGTTGCAACCTCGTAATCCGAAACGGGGATTCGCATCGTTCGGCGATTGATATTAAAAAGGATTTTCATTGAGCTGCTGCTGATGCGCGTGCAAAGGTGATCAGAATCCGTGATTTTGCTGATACACTGCTAGATTGGTCTTATTGCTTATAATTCAAGATTACATATTCCGAATTGTAGAACTTTTATTTTGTTAAGATATAATAGTTTGTTAAGATTCGCAAATGTATATTTTGTATTTTTACTTTTTTTGTATCATTTACAAATTAATTTAGTAGCAATTATGTCACAGTGAAACGATATTTTAGTCATAAATTGTCTAGTTACTGTTCATTTACTAGAAGCGGCCACTTTTTTAGCAAAAAACTATAAATGCTAAACAAAAAACTTTATCGAAGCATCGTAATAGTCAGATATTTAAATGAATTATGTTAATCATAATAACCATTGCACTTACATCTATCATACAACATGGTTTAATATATGATCAATTCACGAACACTCTATACACTTTATTCTTCTATTGCGTGTCAACTCTCTCAATAAATCGTAGAAATTTAAAAAAATATTTCAATTCCCTCGATTTATTTTCGTACAAATCTATAGCTTCTTTGAATAATAAAAGGAACATAATTTAATGTTATTGAATTCTGTATGTATGTAAATTGCCTCAAATTTTCAAATGCATTAATCGAACCATGAATATTATCAATTTCGATGTCCGTGCATTCCTGCGTAACTGCAATAACTTGACCGCAACATTAATTCCACTGGCTACGGCATGATAGCTCAGCAACGTCGCACCGTTTATTCTAGCAACTTTTCAAACGAATATATTACTATAGGTTCATAATTTATTGAAATAACATGCATTTTAATGAAACTACGTTAATTACTGTTCATGGAGAATATTCACATTTCTAGACTAATTAATTAAGTGGCAATGCTTGAATCGTCATGCATCCTTATATTTTGTGAATATAATAATTTTTCATTATTTATATTTTCATCTGCAAATTATCTAAATGCTTAAACGGTGGCAAATTTTACGCAAAACTTACTATAATATTTAAATAATTGCTGCAATATTCTTTTTGTGTTTAAATGATCTTAACACACACCACACCCTGCATAATTCGACGAACCGCACGAGCATCAGCCAGACCCAGATCAAAACATCTCGACCGGCAGGTCGCCTATTCAATTAATCGCGTTGTTTCGGCCGCAATTCGGCGAGGCGTAACAAACACGCGACTCGGATTGACGACACGCCATCGGCGCGTACGTACACCTCTTAGACGGCCCCGTCGGCGCGAATTCCCAAGTACGGACTCCTGTCTCAGCGGCACGTCCACCGGGAAATCATCCTTCGAGGCCGCGGGCGATTGATACCGGCCTAAATTATGCATCGCCGAGGCGCCGGGCTCCTCCAGGTAAGGCGCGGATTTGCGGATCCAAGCATGTATACGTTATACGTATGTGATGAGTGTGTATGTGTGGTGCGTGCCGGGCGTGCGCGTACCAACCACGGCGCTAAGTGCGCGATATTGTATGGACAATCGGCTAATTTAGCCCCAGGGTCGGTGTGCACTCCGCCACCGAATGGAATGGGCTTTGATAAGCACGAGAGCCGTGCGCGCGGTCGGCTGCCGCTGAAGCGGACGTTGCGCGTAAAAACGACGGTGGGATACCAGCCCCGGAGCACAAGGTAAATTGGCGAAAATAGATTCTTAATGTGCAGTTTAATTTATTATCTTAGTATATATTATTTACGTTGATCCTGCTTTTTAAATAATTTTTTTAATACTGCAACTTACTATATAAACAATTGTTTTATTCTCTTGTAAAATTAATGAAATTGAACACTTATAGTTTTCTTTGCTTTCTCTCAGATGAAGGTTCGTAATAGTAAAAAAAAAGTTTATCCAAGAACACTCAAAATGAATTTCTAACATTATAAACTGTTTTTATATCACTCATTGTAAATTATTTTTCGAACGGTATTAATCGATGTTAATGAGTATAAAAGCAGGCATTATTCACTTGTGCAAACGCAATTTAAGATTATCCGTTTTTTAAAAACTTTTTAAAATTCACTATGTCTGGGGAATGGTTAGGTCTTTCACGTTCTGTAATAGCCCATTCTCTTCGTTTTTTTACAAATAATTTCCGAAACATATTACGAAAAAAGTTTTGTATGTTCTTGTATTATTATAGAAATTTGTTTAACATACAGGGTGTAAGTCGATGTAATAATTTTTTTATTCACTATTAATTAAATTTTATTAAATTTTTATCTGAAAAAAATATTTATACGTATTATTTATTAATTTTTTACATAAATAATTAAGTTTTTTGATTAAATAAAGGAAAGAAAATTTAATCAATGATAACAATAAATATTATTTGAAGAAGCCACATGCCAATGAATTGGCAGCGGTTTTTCTTTATTATTGTTTTTTTTTAAACAGATAAGTGAAGTTATTGTTTTCAAGAATTCTCAAGAGTATAACATTAGTACGATAAATAAGAACAATAATAAATAATCATACAATAATACAATTTTTTCCTTAAAGTATGCTTTTTCTCTTCAATGTAAATAAAAAGATGCGAAGGAGGAGACATATAAATTGATCTGAAAATTTCTTTTCCGTCAGAATATTAGTGACTCAGAAACACGCATAGGTACTACGAATCCTACAATGGCTGCTAAAATAATTCTGTTTTCTGCGTTTATTATTGCACTTGCTTCTTTGGTGGCTGGTAAATGTAAATGGACAGCATGTCACAATTATGGCGATCCGTCCTGGTGCAACTTTTCTACAGGAGGCTGGAGATTAGAGAAAGTGGAAGGTTGCATGGGAACCTGGGGCAAAAAAGAATGGTGTTGCAAATAAAGGCAGTATTGTTGTGCCCATATCTACTGATATCGACTGCGGGTGATTGATTGAAGATAATTCCACACGATCGTGCCTTATCTTGGAACTAATGTGGAGACATCAGTGATTGGCAAGAATACTTTTACAAAATATTATTATAGTAAAAAAACTTTTTTGTATCCTTCCTGATGTGAGTAATAAGTTGTTTAAAAATTCTATAATAATCAGTATTTCATTTCAAGCATTATACTTTTCACGTCTCAGTCAATCTTAAGAGAAAAGTCTAAAGGTTTAAAAAAAGTAGTTACTTTTATTATAAAAAAATTATATTTTTTCAAATAATAAATAACCCTAATAACCTAAGGCAAGAACATTTATGCAGAATATCATTATTTAAGTTAACACTAATTTGTATTCTCAAAAAATTAATAAATTCTCAAAAAATTCTATTGAATTTTGTGGTTTATTTCGAGCATTTTTTTCCTACGTTTGAATTTTACACAAATTACAAAGAAATATTCATAATATATAAAATTATTGTTTTAGAATATTGTAATTTTGCTTCCTCACAGAGGAAGCTTTGTAGTAGTAAAAAGAAAGTCCATAAAAGTAAATTTCAGAGTAATTAGAAAATTTAGAATATTTTTAAATGATTATAAACTTCTTTGATGACTCAAATTGAAACATGAGTCCCTTCGAAACGTTAGGAAACTCGCAATTTATCCAGAATTGTCTCCAATAGCCAATCAAATCAAATTGCTTCTTTAAATTCTTCACAGCATGCTTCTCCCCGTTATTTAAAACATCGTTTTTTAGGATCGTAACACGAGCACGCAATTAGCAAACACCGCGTAAACAGTGACAAATATATATATACGAATACCTAATTAAATGACACCAGCAACTTCCACCATTCAACAGTATCAATGTTCAGTAACTCTTTCATAATACAATATCCAAGCCAAACGAATACAATAGATCAGAGAGGGCTCGAGAGATGAAAAGGTCTCATTTTCTCAAACAAGGGTCGCCTGCGTATCTATACGCAGATGGAGAGAGAAGAAAGAAGGCACGGGAGGAGAGAGTCGAAGTGATATTGCGAGAGGGCGGACCCCCCGATAGCGGGCGGTATGATGTATAGACGACGATGGTAGATAGCGAGGAGGGGCGCGGGGTGCGGAGTGGAGGGGGCGTTCATTAATAGGGGGATGTTCGAATGCCGGGAGAGGAGGAGGCGCGCGCACCTCCCGCGCGGGTCACACGCAGGAATGCAAAATGCAAATTAGATAACGTTACCCTCTCGCTCCGGCGCGAGAATAGTAATCCCCGCCGCTGGAACTCACGGATTTGTGTAGCTTATGAATCATGATGCAGCGCGCGTGCTCGCGGAGTTTGTCTTATCTCATGATTAGCCGAACTTGTAATTGACTTTGGACCCGCTCTCGTTTATTTATCCAGCGCGCCTTACCTCCCACTTCTTCATGCTTCTGCATTAAGCTTGGGAAGACGCTGCGAGACTGCGGTGGCCGGGCACGGAGAAAGTTCGACTGTCTTTCGTGAAATTTCTTTTAAACTGTCCGAATGAGTGGAGAGGAGGTGAAAGAGGGAAAAGTATGAGGGAGTGTACGTCTGACTGGGTGATGCTCGCTCGGCTGAGTGTTGGCTACACAGAAGGGAAAATAGGTACTTTTTTAGTATACACTTAGCGGTATTAAGTACAAACAGGCAGGTAAAAAGGAAAAACGTTTTTGTTTTAGTTGGGTATTTTGTAAACCATAAGACGGAGTGGTATACAGCTAATAATATCGATTTTTAGATAGATTAAACTTTTCTTGCACACAATCTAGCAAAGAATAATAAATATCATATTAATTAAATTATCTATGTAAAAAGCAAGTATTTTTTTTTAGAATTTTTAAATACTTATAATAAATTGTGTCAAACGTTTTTAAAATTCGTCATCTTTTATAATATACATGTTATATTTTTTTTGTTAAATTTACACATTTTAGTGTATTTTTCGTTATTTCATATTTAAGTATCGCGTATCACATTAACATTAAAAGGAAAAATTTAATTTCTGTTTTTGTAAAGTAAATGTATTTACATTAACAAACAGAAGCGTAATAAATTCTCTCAACTGAATTTAAAATAACTAAGTATTAACCAGTGTGCATATTTCTGTATAATATTGTAAAAATAATTTACGATGGAAGCGCGATTATTTAAAAAGCTCGAGGAAATACAAGAAAATAGAAGTTTTACAACGACCGAGAATCCGTTGAATAAACAAATACGAATTTTCAATGGCGATCGTAGTTTCTATCTTTACAAACTCCTGCATGTACATGTAAAATTTGATAACCATTGTGTAATGCGTAACACAATAGCCTTTGGCAGTATACTGAAATATAAAGCCGCTGGCACGGCGCGGAAAATCAAACGCCGCCGTGGAAATTTGAGCGAGTGTATCACTTTATACCGTTCCGGCATTTTTGCGCAAACGACTTGCAATTCCGGTAAGACGGGAGATGGAGGATGCGGGAGGAGGAGGAGGTCGTATCTCTCGCTGCATCATTTTCCCGGCCCTTTAAGCCGTAGTCAGCGACACGGCTTTGAGAGTCGCTCAAAGAAAATATTAGGATCCTCTTGTCACTCCTCGCGACGACGCCGCTGGAAAGAGAAAGAGAGAAGAGAGGCGAGATTCCAGCCGAGGTAGCGCCGAGCCATTGAGAGTGTTTACCTCCGCTCCGCTCGCCTCGGCGGCTTCCTCTCCTGCTCTCGCGACCTCCTCTGTGTAGCACGTCCCTCGTGCTTTTTTTCCGCTTCCACTCCTTTTATGCATCGCACCGACTGGGCTCTTCTTCTTCTTTTTTTATCTTCCGTTATTTACATGTCTATTGCATGTCTTTCACTTTGACGAGTGCGAAGTCCTTTGCGCGGACTTTCATTACAGCGAAGTCGATCCTCGCCGGTCGATGGTGTTTTATTTAATTCGAATTTTATGGAGCACCGTCGTGGAATTCATACAAGATTGATTCGAGGCGCTGGGAAAAGAAACTTGTAAAATTCACGGGAGAAATTTTGCTTTATGATTTACTTTGTAATATTTTTCGTAAAAATTGTGTATGACTTTCGTGGTAGTCGGTATGCAAGTGAGTGGATAAAAGTCTTTCTTGTCCGAAAAATTGTGTGCGTGTATATAAAAAGTTTGATTTTTTTCTTTTACTTTTTTTTTATTGTATACGCACAAAGTGCTTTGACCAACGTTTGTGGTTCACATAACACGCTGGAAACGAATCAGTTACCGTTGGGTATACTTCTACGATTTCCGAGTTGCGACCCTTTTTTTTATTTGGACGAGGCATTTTTATCATTTGCTATAAAATTTTAGTTTAGTTTGCAGCGTAAATCTTTTCATTGCACCCGCATATAGAAGTTAATAAAAGTATGAAAATATTTTGGCATGTACTTTAATCCGAAGCATCGTATAACGGCCGTTTTTTTTATCGATAAAACAAATGTATTTATTCGCTTCAACTCTTCTGATCAAAACTTGCTTTCTCTTTGTGTATTTAGCACTTTATAAACTCAATAGGATCCATAGATTTTCAAGCTTACTCCATTAGTACCAAATTTGTCAGATTTGTTCTACGCAGGCGAAAATCGTTCATTCAATTTGCTTTGAATTTGCATTTCACTATTGATTTAGTTGGCAACAATAACGATTTCTGTTAAGTGACAGAAACTGGAAGTCTGGAAATTTCAGTAAAACTGCATTGTGCTCGAGTAAAATTTTATAAAGTTTCTTTGAAAGCACACGAAAAGAAGTGTAATAATCGTTTTTTTTTTTTTGTTTTTTTGTACCATTGTACAAAAAACAATACGAGTTCCAATTGAAAAATCTCCTCGCGTAAACTTGCTTTTCCAGTAAAAAAAGCTCGCATAAAGAAAAAAAAAGAACAATCGGACGATCTTCAGAATTAGAATTGACCAGCGAATGAAAATGAACGCCGCCGTTGAGTCTTAATTTAAAATTTTATTTTCGCTTCATTCCATGCGCAAAGTCGGCTGAAAATAAAAAAAAAAAAAGAACTAGTCCCGCCGTTAATCAATTTTCTGGCGTCTTTCATCATTTGAATTTCTACTCTGGATTCTATGCACTCGGTGGAAGCGATCGATATTTACATTTCCGCGCGAAAGGAAGTGAAGCGAGCTTTGTTGAGCCGCTCACCGAGGGCAAAAGTGCCACTAGCCGGCAGAGGGTGAAAGAATTGCATCCGAAGCTCGAGTGGCGCGCCCAAGCATTTTGTACATCTCGTCACGTATGGATTCTCGAGCCGCGCATGGCGGGAAATTCGAAAGTCCGAGCGCCGTATCCATCCCCTTATCCCTGCATCCCCTCACATCTACATACATTCGCGTGTAATGGGGCGCTCGTCCAATATTCGAGAGAATTCGGTCCGAATTTTTCATCGAGTTTCAAAAGCGCTCTTATTCACGACCCTTCAGAGCCATTGCGATCTTCGCTCCCGGCGTATAATCCGAAAATGGACTGCGAAGGTGGATTATATGAATAAAGCAATCGAGGACTGCAGTACACAGCGGTAATTAAATAATGAGAAGGCCATCTGAAATTATTCCACGAATATTTCTTCCACTGGTTAATAGATATTTTATTATTTAATTATTTTATTAATAATTAATTGATAAAATAGTAATTTATTTTCATTTTAAGCTACTGTTAAATTAATATTTCCCTTTGCATTTAATGAGAGAAATTCGCAGAAGTCGTTTTTAAATGTTAAAAAAATTTGGCCCTTAAATATAATTATTTTTAAGTAAATGAGTTTAGTGATAGATGGCTGCTTACTGTACCTGCTATAACCTACCTAAACTTAATTTTAATCATTTCATACATAAAATACAAACAAAATACAAACTCTCTAAACATTTAACAAGTGACATTTCAATTTCTCTTCAAATAAGTGAATTTTCTGCGTAATACGAGCATCTATGCACTACTAGAATAATTAGTACATTCACAGGTCAATAAGAAATTTTTCACAATCGTAAAGATAATTGGATTTAATAAACGTTCACTTTCAACTATAAAAATGTTTATGCAACTCTGTGCGTGAAGTAGTACTTCACGCACTAGTGCGCAGTTTTGGGAGTACTAAATCAGCACTAAGAT
>JAWWEN010013293.1:0-22570 GCA_035582955.1 Sycophila texana | reverse complement strand
AATCGTATCAAAATGACATACGTGAAGTTTTATCAATTTCTCATTACTTCGACCTCATGCCGGTACAACCTTAAGAAACTTATTTGATGAACTACTGAGCAAGTTGCTGGGAGTACTCAATATTTAATTATACTTGATGAATTATTCAAGGATGGAAAATGGCAAAGTACTTGTGAAATTATTTGTATAATATAATATCGTTATTTTCTTGATTCAATATAATTACGTTGATTAATTCAAATTAACTTATAATTGTTTTATTTAAGTCAACGTTTAATCTCTTATTTCAAAGGAAATTATTCTTTTAACACGTTTTCATGTGTCTAAATAAATTATTGTAACACATTTTTTTTTCTTTTTTTGAGCATCGAAGTAATATTGATAGTAATAATTATTCCGCGGAAGGCCCGCGGATATGAAATAAACATCCGTGATTTTTAGTATTTACTGGATCGCAGCACAACACGCAATAAACCAGCTTCATGGTGAAAGGTATTTTTTATACTGGGATGAATCTTGTTAAAAATTTTTATTTTTTAAGAAAAAAATTAAAAATAACTCTTCATAAAAGAAAATCAATAACTATTGCATAAAATTTTCTTTACCGCAATGTATAATTAATTATCAATCATGAAGTATTTCCTCTTTGCCTGATACCAAGGTACATCTCCCTTACGCAATCAGACAAATGGGTATAGCTCCAAACTAAAAGCTCGCACATAAAATCTCAATTAAGTACGTTGATCCGAAATTCATTAAAATTTACTTATATAGAAAGTAAAAACGTCCATTAGCGTTTCGCGCTGATTGCGCGTGTTCCCCGGCCAACCGCCACCTCGCAATTGAGGCGCAACTCTTCCTCGGCGCGGAGCGTGCATAACAAATAACACGGGCGAGCGCGAAGAAAAAAAAAAAGGAGAGGAGAGGAGGCGAGAAATTCATGCGCGGTGTCGCAAAGCATTAAGGAAATTTAAGAGCGCCAAGGTAATTAGCGGCCCGCTGGGCATCGGCGCGTATCCCCCGAATCTCGACGGGAGCATCAGCTGTTTGTTTGCGCGCGCGCGCTCGTAAAGCCGGCGCGCTTTTCTTTTTCGAAAGCGAGTGTCCGCGCAGAGGCGCGTGAAGCCGCGAAAATTTATGCCGCGCAATTAGCTGCCCGTCGAATCCGGCTGTTATCTCTTGGCGAGTGCCAATCGAGGGAGTGATAAGGAGGTCGGTCTGACCCGCGGTCAACGCTCTGTCAACGAGTTTAACGGGACCCGACCGGTGTGAGGGGGTGTGCACCGACGAGGTGAAACGATTATTTTTTTGCGTATGTAAGCTCCGCGTTAGGCTCGATTAATTTTCGCATTTTTCATGCGCTGACCTACTAAGCATGAAAGTCCTCGAGTTCATAATCCCAAATCGCTGCAGTTTCAACGAAGGCTGAATTACTCTCGAAAGTTGAAGCAGTGAAAATTCACCGATTTGCAGTGTATAGACAGACTTTGTTTTAAACAGTTAGGAGTGTGGTGCGACTTTAAAAGTAAGCGAATGGTCACTATTTTAATTAATAAACAAATAATAAAATAAAAGTTCATGCACTTTTTGAGCAGTTGAAAAATTCGAGTTAATATATATTGACTTTTTCAATAGTGCCTATCAGCAAAAAATGTCGAAAGTGTTTTTATAGTACAAACTAATGTTTTTTTCCTCTCTTATTGTCCTTAAAAATGCAATAATTAAAGTTCTAATTACAATGCGCTCGAAAGCTCGTTCCGGAAAATGATTGTATTCAGATAAATCGAATACAAAAAAAATTAAATCATAATCTTGAAAGGCTATGCTTACCTAATAATTATCAATTAACAATGGGTGTCAAGTGTCAAAACAACAAGTCCGTACCAAGCGTCTTAATAGCACGCTACACTCGTCCCACGCGTCAATCCATCCCAGCAGCGCGCAATTAAACTCAATTTTACCGCGCGCCTCGCGTTTTTTTCTCTTTATTCTCCGCGAACAGAGTGAGAACGAGACAAGGTCTCGCCAACGCGTCTTATCTTGGGCATCTTCCTTTCCCTTATCCGCGGTGATCTCGTACCTTTCGCAACTCCCGCCTCGCGTTTCTTTCGAATTTCTCTTATTATTGTTATTACTACTTTTTTTTTCGCATTTCTCTTCCGCAGCGCGTGTGACGCCGGAATTCGCAAAGCCCACGTGGATAATCGCAATAACGGCGGTGATCGCGGCCTTCACGGTCATTGCTCCTCGGTGACCTACGATCGCGTGTCCCAGGGTCGATATCGCCGGCCGCAATCGGCCATCGATCAACCGCCGATGACGGATAAATTAGCCTCTGTGGGGCAAGAGTGCACAATGCATGTACGTCTATCTAGAGTGACTCGCGTATTTTCCTCCTTTTCTTTTTTATCCCCGAGTAGTTTGATTATCAAATTATATCGTTTATCTTTGTTTTGGGCTGCGATCATTTTTTTTTTTTTTTTAGTATATACTCAAGGTTTGGGAAAGTGGCGATGTTTGCGTTGACGCGTGAGTCACCGGATACCTCGGATATTAAAATAAACGAGCCGACAAATTAAACTAATGATACACAACCCCTAATTATTAATAGGAATATTTTTTCGTGAGCACGCGAGATTTCGTAAATGAAAATTCGCTCGGACTTTTACGTCCAGTGTATACTCTCAATCTCGTGCATATTAATAACGTGTAATGTTTACGGCATCGAATTTTACGATATATCTTAGAAAACTCCATGCCGGTAATTATGCAACTGGTGCGTGTTGAAAAGTAAAAAAAAAAAGAAAAAAAAATATATCGTCACGTGCCCAAAATGTCTGCATTCCTTTCTAGGTCGCTGTGCGCGGCTCGAAAAGTCATTGTAAATTAATATTTCGCATGGTATCAAATAACGCAACTTGAAAAACCAGAAAATTCACTTGCTTCACAGCCGCGAATATTACGTAGAGCTTGTCCATTGCACCAGAGATCGTCGAATTAAATAGTCGTTTTAAAGAGCATTTGAATGCGTCAGCGAGCGAGCCCCCGGCTTTTTTTTTCTTCTTATCCCGTCGAATTAATTTTCATCGCCTCCTATAACCCCGCTGCCGCGATGTGGAAACGGCACGCCTTTCCTGGCCGCCGCGCACTTCTCTACAAACGAGCTTAATTGAATCGATCTCTGCGCGCGATCGATCGAGCGTGCAAAACTCGTCGCTTCCGCTTTCCTCCGCCGCGGCGAGAACAGACGCGAGAAAAGAAAACAAAAAGGAGAAGCGCGATTACCGAACTTTCTCTTCACGGTGAAGGTGAGCGAGAGAATAAAGGAAACAAAAGATCCCATACAAGTGCAACCCTCTTCTTTTTTGCCTTCGGCTGAATAATAATTGCGACCGTTTGAGAAGAAAAATCGTCGAACGACGGGCGTGCGACACCTGTCGTCGCGGGAACGAGGAGAAGGGAGGCTCGAACAATAGTGCCGGCGAGGAACAAAAGTCACGCCGCGCATTTCATAACGGCTCTATTAAGGAGGAGGCAAAAAAGGAGAGACACCGCGGCGGGGCGAGTGAGAAAAAGCGCGGCCGGACCGCCGCGTCTGCAGCATATTAGAGCGATGAGGGCGACCCGCGCGCGGCAAATTGGCCAATGCCGCGGCGCGGCTTTACGGCGCTCGCGGCAAAAAATGTGTTAATGATTATTCGTGCCCCCACGTGCGCGGCGATACACAAATTTAATATTGGTTTTTTCGTGACCGGGAAAAACTCACAAAATTACGTCAAATGAAAAAGCAATTTTCTAAATTGAGGTTTAGAAATAATAATACATTGCCGCGAGCGTTTAAGTTGTAAAAATATTTTTACTGCGGCCATTAGGAGGCCGCTTTCAGCTGCGCATTTTTTTTTTTTCCACTTCAGGATCATTGACGATTGTCATCGACTTTCGGCGAAGCGACTCAATCTATGTTCATCCAAATCTCAAATTTCATCTCCGCGTATGTATATATGTTGGACTGGCGCGCAAACGGAAATTCCGCGCGAGAATAGATTTGGTGCACTTGAATAATGGCCGCGCGGGGAATTCATTTTTTTAACTGTTAAACGTTCACTGTTACGCAATATTGCCGTCGTTAAAAGCGAGCAAAGGCATAAGAAAAAAATTCGCAGGAGTATACTCGCCCGTCGATCTGAAGAGTGAAGCAACCTGGGCATAAATTACGCGGCCCGCTGACTCCGATTGGATTAATATTGGTGCGGCGCTGAAAATTGTTACCCGAGAATGCGAGAAAAGCTAATTCCGCGGCAGTCAAGGCCGTGCGTGCGGTGCAAAAGAGCTCGGTCGCTTTGAAAGTCGTGAGGCGTTGCCGCGGCGCGTTATAGTGATTGGCACCCGAAGCAGACGTCACAACATAGTGATTGGCCCTTGTTAAGATAGTGATTGGCATAAACTAATGAAAAATTTGTCAATCACTATCGTTGCGGCCAATGACTATACTCCCCTGTGCACAACTATAGCATTTACCCCTATCGTGTTTTTTTTTTATAAGGACGCGCACTTACCCGTGTTGGATCGGGGGTCCCTCAGACTAGCCTGTTGTTGGTTAAGGTACGGTCCAAAGCCGGCGAATAGCTGCTGGTAGTTCTGAGCCTGTGCCAGGCTCACCACCACCGCGAGGATAGCTACGAGCAGGATCATCTGTAAGAATTCGATGGGGTGCTCATTAGCGCTGGTTATGCACAATGCAGGAAGTGATATTAATTGTCTTCCGATCGGTTAATTAGTGAATATCGGTATACAAATAACTGGGTATAAAAATGATAATTGAATGGGCATATTTGTAATTTAGTTCTATTAAACTGGATCGGTAGTTTATAAGTGATACTTTACAAGCTCGTGCGAGGCAACTCGGAATATGTGTCTGCTTTTAGATTTCTGGATAATCTAATTTACTGACTCACTAAATTAATATTGACTGGATAAAATGATCTTTTTATATAATTTTATCACGTAATGTACACTAGAGCATTACATTCAATAAAACAGTAAGATATTTATGTAAGAGAACATTAAGATTTAACCGTTGCAGATTTTATCTTCTAACAAATTGAGTCATACGTAATATAAATTCGCCGAAGGATAAAAGTTCCTTTTTTTTTCTAATTAGCGAAAGAAGCCTATCGGAGCTAATTACCGAAGGAACACATCAAGCGACTTAAATTTACAACCTTCGATTCGCATTTTACAACACGGCGGGAGAAAATTGCGTGGAGTTTCACTGAACTTGAAAAGCTCGATATAAAATCGGCGGCGCAACTAATGCAAAGGCGCGTTAACGGGGAAGAGGTAGATTAAGTACATACCGAATCCTGAATTATTAATCCCGCCTTGGCGCAATCGCCGAGCGGCTTTCGCGAGGCTCCCCTTTTATCCCGCGCGTTGCAAAAATGCGCCGCCACGGCGATATTAATAAAACACCCGGGGAGCTTGCGCAAGCTCCGGCGGGCGCAGGCGAAACGCGACGCAAGGTCGCGCTGGCCGGTCCAATTAGACCGATCCTTTCGCAATCGTTTCGCTAAAAAAAAATCGCGAATTCACGGGGATGGCCGCTCGCGAGTGTCTCCCGCTGATCGATCGCGCGATTTTTCGAGAGGCGCGCTGTAGTTGGGTAAGCTCGGCTGCGCGCGCGCCTACGCAAAGATCGATTAACGAGCCGCCGGGATAGTTTGTATATAAAAATTCCATTTCGAAATGTAAACTGCTTGATTTTTTTTTCACTTAGCGGATACCGGAGATCGCAATGAAAGAGCGGACTGCGAAAGTCGAATCTCGAGATTAATTACCGCGATAGGCGCGCGGGCCGATTATTGATTATAAAACGCACTTCCACCAGCGTCGGCCGAGGAAATCGAGGCGGAAGAGGCGCCGTCGATTCAACGGGTAATTTATGGCCCCGGGGACCGCACTCGCCAGCTAATAAATAGAATATAAATCTAATCGACGCGACGGAGCCGTGAGCACCGCGAGTGACGATGCGGTTATTCGCGGCCTACCGTGCGCGTATACCTCTAAACGCGACGCAAACTTTCAGGGTGGCAAAATTATTGACACTGTCGGAAAATAAAAGAATCCAGGCATCGTAAATCTTAATTACCGACGCGAGCGCCGACTAATTGAGAGGCTCCAATAATATCGCGCCTGGATAATAATAGCACGCCCCGTAGCGCTGTATACTTAAAATTAACCACAATAATGGCTCACTTGGCGAAAAAAAAGGCGACCGGCAATTTACATGCAAATCGCTGCTACGGGAAAGCATCGGCTATCGGCGAAAAACAAGGAGAGCAACACCTTCGCTGGTGCCCTGGCAAAAAGCCACAGTGACGGGGTTGAGCGGGGGCCATTACGGCCAGTCGTAAATTCGTCGAAAGCCGACTCGTTTTGCGTAATTCGCGACGCTCGTGTCACTCGACATTTACGAGGATGATTCGCCGACCATTAAATTGGGTAAGAATCTTCTCGGGGCGAGGAAAAGTCGCTCCCCTCCCCCGGAGGAAGAGCCGGACACTCTGCGACGATTACCATCGGCGAGCGTAAGTGGCACTCGCGGCAGGTTTCACACGTTATTCACCGTCGCAGCGCGTGACGCAACGCGTTATCCCGATGATGAAGCGGTTACGCTATTTTATCGCTTAATTTTACGGGTTGTGGAAACGCGGCCCGAGCATCTTGTGTAAAAGTGAGAAAAAAAAAAGAGAGGCGAGGGCTACCCGCCGCAGGAGGGGTGAGGAAAAAGAGCGACCCGTATTACGAGGTATATAATAATACGCGTGAGTGTATACAACACGCACGCACTGTATGTACGTTTGTGCAATCGAACGCGTTATCGGGTTATTATGCGCGTGGGCAGCAAAAAGCTGATTAAATTTTTTCCCGAGATGAACCGACCGAGAGGCGTGTGTAAATCGCTGCCGATCTCTCGGTCACGTATACCGATCCCGCATTTTTGCTTACCCCTTTCAAAATCCCCTAAACCCTCTCCGCACGCTTCTTGTAACCCTCTCGGCTTTCCCAAGTGGGCCGCGCAACCGCATGGCGCTGCAGACAGTGAATCCTGGGCTTTTTGCGCGGTGGAAAAAATAGGCGGAGGCAGCGCGCCAGGGGGAAAAAAAGGACACACGAGGCAGCGCGCGAATGTCGTTGGGCAAGCGGGCAAAAAGAAAATTGAGCGTGCGTGAGCTGGCGCAACCGACGGCGCGAAAAAAAGCGCGCCACGAGCGCGTAAATCGCCATTTACATGCGCTCCCTTTCTCGCTCTGTCTCTGTCTACCCCGGCCGATCGAGCGCGACTTTTCGGAGCTCCGTCGCGTGGGATAATCGCGGGCCGCTGCTTCTTTGTGGAGGAGAGCCGATCGATCGTCGTCGTTGCACCGCGCAAAGTGTAATCGATCGTCATTGAGTAAGGCTTAGAATCGCGGGTGTTGCTGGAGAGGGGGAAGTTGAATTTAATGAGCACTTTGCTCTCGTAGCGTAAATGTAACGCATTGATGATCGGTTGGTAGTTTATAGCTAGATACTTATTCCTGCGCATCGCATGCATAATTCAAAATTGCACTGGTAAAAGGTACGTTGATGCTGGAATAAGCCTTAGTAGAAATCAGAAAATTAAAAATCATTTGATATGTAAGTTAACTACGTGAAACGATTTTTCGAATATTTACTGTATATAACTTGTTTTATATCGTAGTAAGCAGATTGTGCAATACATTTGAAATTTAGAATGTTTATAAATGTAAGTATTGTTTAATTAGCATTGTTCAAGTAGAAAATGAAAATTGTATACTATAAATAATAAGGAACTTTTAAACTAACTTTTATTTTATCGACCGCTCCTAATATTATAATAATAAGGGTTTACTTCAGCGGTCAGGATAACAAGGAGCTATGTTAATTTAAAAATACGAAAACGTAGCTCCTTATTATATATATATATATAATTTAAAAATACGAAAACATAGCTTCTGACCGTAGAAGTAGATCCTTATTATTATTAGCCGTCGATATGTTTTAATATTTGTATACACATATGTCTTTTTTTTTTCTCTTTCGAAAATCGGCTGATAAATGGTTCATGGCACTTTTGCGCAATTAAACTATCCGCTAAAGGATATTAGCCTGCAAAAAATGAGCCAAGTAAGTTGCACCGTTATATTTCGCTAGAGAGAGCTTATAACATATTTTTTATTGTAAACAAGTTGAATTTAGAATTTATAATTTAGAATACGGATAAATTAAGAAAGCGTCTCATTACAGACAAATCGTTCTTGGCTTTTCACACGAACTAAATAAACCACAAGCTGCAGGTGTAAAATCATTCCGCGTAAAACACTATCCGTCGATCGAGTGCTTATTACCCAAAACGATTACCGATCGATTGCACGTAATTCGTTCTCATCGCGCGCGTATATCCCATTGCCTTTTTTTTTCTCCTCGCCGAAGCCCACAGTCACGATCGATGCTCCGCAGCGCACGTAACGTACATTACTGCGATGCGCGCCGCAGAGGGGGTAATAAAAAAATAGCCGCGATCGGTAATTACCTGCGAAAGAAATTAACCATCTTCTCTCGTTCCGATCGTGATCGGGAGAGAAGCGGACTCGCGGCGGGCGGTCGGTTAATGATTTTTTTTTTCTTTTTTAAATCGGCGGCTGGTCAATCGTGTCAAGTTCGCCGCAGTGCCGAGGAATATTACGAGTGCATGTTAATTGTCGGAGGCGCGAGCGAGCGAGCGAGCCTCTCGCCTTGAGTCCGTTTTGCGGGCGCGCGATAAGCGCGTGGACAGCCGTGCCCCCGCGACGCCGTTCCCTTATAGCCGCGGCACACATGTGCGAGCAGCGTAACCTACCCGAGATCACATGCTCGCGATACATCCGACAGTCGGGAGATCGGAAAATTGCGCTTTCAGGAAAAGAGCCGTATTTTATTATTATTATTATTATTATTTTTTATTTATTCTTTTTATTACTTTTGTCGCATCCGCGCGACTTTTATTACTTTTATCGTATCCTTCGCGGGGAAAATTGAATGTATATCACGTGATTATACTGCGAATTAAAATTCCTCGGAGGGAGATTTCAATTTCCTCTTTGACGTTATCTTCTTAATTGATTGTATTTTACTGCTTTTCAATTGGTACTTGATAGTTTTCGGATTTATAAGTGTAAATAGTAAATAATTAATAAATATTTAGAGAAAAAATCGTGTTTTTACTAGGTGCCGTATATAAGCATTGTGAAAAAATTAAAGCAATGCAAATTACCTGGCTCCACGAGATCATTAAAGTCCCCTTTTAAAAATTAAAGCAGTTAATTGTAAGAAAGTGTGCTTTACTAAAGTTTTTTTTTTAAGGCAGTCAATGATTTTTTTTTTATCCTTGCGCGAATCTTTAGAAAATCTAATCGAGTTACGGTGATTTTTCACCGATAATTTACAGCCCATCAATTAGCGGTATAAATTATGAGAATTTGATTATCTTGCGCGCGCGCTTTAACACACACAATGAGCGCAATTAAATTCTGAAAGCTTGTAATTTAAAGCTGCCAGCTGCTCACGGCGAATAGTCTCTAAAAGCCGGAATTTCAGTAATTGCAGAACACTCTTTAGATCCACTTAATACCGGAATTCAGATTAGCGCGGCCGATTTCAGTTTGGAAAAAAGAATGGAAATCTCGTCAAGAAGCAGATATGACATAACCACCCCGGTGTAAAAGTGCCGAATTGCACCGGCAATCCGTTTAAACGATTGCTCGCGGCTCGGCGGCTTATAGGATAATTAGATTTCGCCCGATTCAGGCGCAACGATAATAAATAAGCGGGCGCGCGCAATTAAACGCTTTATTTCTCTTCCGCGTGAAATCTTTATCGGTCGGTCCCATCGATAGAAAAGAAAAGCTCGAGTGCGTTTTGCAAGCGCCGGAAACCCCCCCGGGAGTATGTAGCGTAAGGAGAGAAATTCAATTTAGCACTGCGCGCCATACCTCCTCGACGTGTCTATTAAAGTATGGGAATATTCGGAATACCCGCGCGTATGGCTGCGCCGCTTCGTCAGGGTTTACAAGATCTCGGGCACGATCTAGCAGGTATAGGCATTTAGAGTTGGTGCACTCGCGGCGCGGGCCCTAAGAGAACTGTATAACGATCAACGATTTCCATTGAACGATTCTATTTATATTCCATTTGGAAGGATATAAGTTTGTGCGGCTTCAAAATTTATTCGGTTCACTTATGCTCGGTGGCTGCTTAATGCAAGCCTACGTCTCAATGATGGATATTGCATCAGGAGTCAAGTCCTCACGATAACCCACGACTCGTTTTCGCCTAATGACAAATTTTTCGTTATGTAAGTCGCATTAAAATCAATCTGATGGCGCATTCGCTGTCCTAATGAACCGCGATATTTAAAATACCAATTTCAATTTTTTTAGCTACTGTTCAGATGTAGATCAACGTTAAAGAGTATAAATTATCCGTTATACCGTCGTAATAACTACAATGTATTTAGTCAATAAGAAACCGCAAAGCCATTCCTGTAATAAACATTAAGGAACGAGTTTTAATGACAATGAAAAATACCGATATTTTTGTAGACGCCATTCCGTTAACTCACTTATTACCATACAGTGTAAATATCACGTAATAAGAAAATGGTTAAAATTGTCACTCGATCGGGCAGTCGGCAAAAATATAATTGAGTAACCGACCGGTGCAAGCTCGTCGTATATCGATATGCACCACGTGGCCAAGTCCTAAACGAGCTCCCGACACGGTGTCCGCGTGGGCGTTCTTATGTAAGTGATCGCGACGCGCGGGGCCGTTGAATCGACAATTTTATCATTGTTAGCTGCGGGGATAGTCCACGAGCGGGACACCCGAGTCCCGGCCGCGGCACGGGAATTAGAAAGGGGTTCTCGTTTTGAAAAATAGCGTAAACACTGGTTTTGGCCGCGCGCTATCGGCCGATACCGATTTACCTTTCCGATTCGCGAGATACCGATTCTCTCGAGTTACGAGGTTACTTTCTACCTGCAACTATTGGTGACGTCATCGGTGTACTACGTGTGCACGATTTGGTAACGGTTTCGCTGTTTTTTTTTTATTGTTTTTTTTTTCTTTCGGATTGAAGGGATTACAAGTTGTACGATGGTCAGTGCAGATTTTAAGCTCGGAACCATTCAATCTTCAAGACGAACAGTAAATTATTTATCGGACGGTGAAAGCGTAGAAACAGAGGGAAATCGCGCCTTATATTTATTGTGGCAGATGATAACTTCGAGTGAATAGTGTATTTATTGAGTGGTGTACGGTAAGGCCAATTTTCGTAGATATCCGTTTACTTTACGCCGTATCTGCTTTAATCGACGATCTCTCAACGAGCCACGCTCATAAGCAGTATAATTATCTTCTGCAATTTATGATTTTCTTAATAAAATAAGGTACAGCTACACATTGCAGTTCAGAGATAATATCGAAGGAAGACTTTTCGACAAATTAAATGATCAAAGGTTGAAGGCGCGCCGTCAAAGTGAATGATTGTTCTGTAATTGTGTTTATAAATCAAAATGCTGTTCGATCTCTGGGTAACAAAGAAAAGTTAGAGGTGAAAGCAAAACCATCCATCGTTTACTTCGCGCCTAATGAGTTGATTCGTTTGGCTTCCGTGCGGCGATATCCGCACACCACGCCGACGTTACATAAAAAAAAATCGGAAAACTCGTCTCCGATGATCGTTAAACAGAGGAGTAATAATTTTTTTCTCCATGTAAAGTCATCGTAAGGCCGTTGCTCGGGCTGGAGAGTCATTGAACATGATTTATGAAATGCAAACATTTCTTGTTGATCTTTTTTTTTACTATATCTTTGGTATCGTATCTCGTGCAAGTCATTATCTGGCGTCGACACTTTTCATTTGGCGCACAGTACTTCGAGCTCGATAATGAGACGTAATTAATGTATTCTTAAGTTATCTTGACAGGCGGTATACCTTGTCATAAAAGTCGTTTTTTTTTCTCTTTAGCCGAACAATTAAAAAAAAAACATTTTATAGTTTCGATAGCTGACAATTAGCAGATAAATTGAAATACAACGGCATCAAGCAATCGTAAATATTCGACGATTATTTTTCTCACTCGATTGATCTTGCAGCTCATTACGAATGTTTAAGAACCATTCGTTCCACTTTCTGCATTTATTATGCGCGCATTCAAAACAAAGCATCGCCTCACACTTTAATTTTTTTTCCTGTATAATAAGATACACCGTCGAGCACTTCTTTTCGCACCGTAAGAGATTTCCGGTCTTTTATATGGCAATCTCATATTCCGTACGAAAAGATTTCCTCCGATCCTCAAACGAGGAAGTGCACTTTCGAGTGAACACCTACGATGAAGAGAAAGAAAAATATTCCATACAAAATTTACGAGCCTGCACAAAAGACTTATATCCCCATAATTCATCCGATGTTCGCGATAGATATCGCGAGGCGATATACTGCCGTTATCGGCACTAAATAGATGAAATTTGCAGTCGAGTAGAAAAAAAAATCGATCTGCCCCAAGGCAAATGAAAAAGATAGACACCACAGATTAAAGAAACGAAATCGCGGGATCTGCGATAAGAGTGATAACGAACTGCCGCGTGCCCCGGAGCGTTTAAAGTCGAGCTCGCGCGCGCCTTCCGGTTGTTCGCGCTCAGGCGTCCGTGAAGATCGTTTCAAAGTCAATGGCAAGATGCTCGCGCTACTTACCGCGTAATTTTCCACGAAAAACTTGTCACACCCCGCGATCGAAGCTCTCTCTCTCTCTCTTTCTGTACCATTTTCCTTCTCTATTATCTTCGGTAAAATTTAATCGCGGCAACGGCGCGTGCACCCGAACGTTCCGCAAGTGGCGGGCGCAATTTTCCGCAAAGCAATTATTACGAGGCTTTCATCGCTGATGGTGAAAAAATAAAATCGCAGCCGATAAAAATCGCGAACAATAATTGATTCAGCCGCTCCCGCTGCACAGTGCTTGCGCTTACGTGACGTGCGTAATGATATCCACGTGTGTAGCCGCGCGTCGAAAACTACTGACGACGTAATCAGCGGTCCGATTAAAAGAGAGAAAGAGAATAAAAAAAAAAAATTCTCCCCCAAGTCGCGAGCAGAAGGGAAACGCCACTAATTAACGCGCGCTCGACGGCAAACGCGGCGATTATTTACATGGCTGCGTTTTATTACGCGCAGAGGGGACTTTCGTTTTTCGCAACTGGCGACACGCGCGGAAAAGTTCCGCGGGGGGGAAGGCCGCGTAACCGCACGCGGCGTAGGAGAAACGGCCGTCGAGGTGCGCTCCCGGACGCTTGATATAATATAAAGCGCGCGCCGCTGCCACCACCCCAGGGATCTAAGTGTGCCGGGCCGCCATTAACGCATTACTATAATTTACAGGGCCTTGATTTATGCCCCAGTCGCATGGTTAACGGTCGTTTAATTTAAAAGCCGCGATATGCCGGGCGGCTTAACGCGCGGCCAACTCCCCCGCCAGTATGGCTGTGCGTGGGTCTGTCTGCGCCCGCGTTTATTTAGACGTACACTGGACAGGGCTACTTGTAATTGGGTGTCAATCGTAAATCCAGCGGGTCTTATTAATTTTGATTTTGAGTGTCGGACCGACTAAGCGCCGTGTCGAGGAAAAACGTTCCGCCCGGGACAATGAATCAAACGATTTATTTCGCGCGAACGTGCGCACTGCGCGCGAAAGGAGGCGAGAAAATGCAGCTTATTGATTTTCGCTACGGGGGAAAAAAGCGAGCGAGACTCGCGTTTTCTCGAGGATTTATCGCGCGTGCACCGTTTAAAATTGTGTTTTATGGCTTTCGATAGGAGATTACACAAAATATTTGTTTATTTGTTAATACATTATCTTTATTTCTAAATACTGTAATTTGCAATTAACAACTATTCTATTCTATTTTACACTCTTCTTTGTGTGCTCTTATCTACATACTCTATAATAATCAGTACACAAAAATTATGTTCAGTTTGGGACCATTTCCCTAGAAACACAAAAAGAATATTGCTTTTGCGTTCGTTCAATTCTATAAACATTAAATATTAAAATAATGTGTAGAATTGAATGGATTTTTAGCAGCGTAAAACGATGGCGCCCACGTGCGGAGTGACGCGAGGTCTGCCGTCGTATGTTTGTTTTTGTAAAATAAATTACGCGTGTGATCCGTGGATATGTGTACAGCCGATGATGCGTGCGGAATTCGCAGGCAGCTTTAAAAGTCGTAAAATGGGTTTTCGTAATCGCGGAGCGAAAAACGCGGGAGTTATCGACGAATTTTTATTAAAACTTATCTACGGGGGATACGTTCTCTTTGCATAAATTACAAGCTCGACGGTGTAAGTGGTTCCGTTACTGAATCGCTTGAGTTATTCGACACGGGCGGAAAATGAATTTATTTTATCTTTATTCGCAAGAAACGGTTGCGTCTGTTGTATTTGTGAAAGATCTGACGTTTTTAATCGGAGTTCTGGCTACTGTCACTCTCTCCAAAAATCTAAAGGCCGATTTGATTTGCCGATGATTTTATAAAGTGTATACACTATCCGAGCGAATTCGCGACTCCTAAGATCTGCTCTACCGTACTTCTGGGTTAAACTTCGTTGACCAGTTTCGAAATAGACACGCATTGCAATTTTCGTAACAAGAGAAAGAGGTAGAAAGGGGAGGGAGAGGGGTGAGGCCGAATTGATTAATCGCCGCGGGTCGCTGTGTGGTGATAACGGCCGTTGCACGGTGTATATTGAAGTTGCGACTTGCGCAACGCCGAACAATATTGCCATTACATCTGTTACGGATAATGGCAAAACTACGTGAGCATTCGGTGTTTCATGATTTCCGGTAGGAAAGTTGCAAGGTGCATTATCATTCGCTTGAAAAAACTGTACTCCCGAACTTTTAACTAAAGGTGACACGCAAAAGTTGATATATCTGCTAAAGACCTTTTTTCATTTGTTTAGTTGCACCCTACAAAGAAAATAGTATGTTACCGGTGCTTATGCATTTTAAATTTCAAATACAATTTTTTCTTTAAATTTATATGCATTTAGGGCGAGGAAAGTGTGGTAATTTTCCTTTTAATTTAACGAAGTCAATCTTATACTGCGAAATTCATAAGTTTATAGCGTAATAAAAACATTAATTGTAACCTTGCGACACTGTCATCTATCCGTGTTAATTTTTATTAAATTGTAAAAATTTAATCCAACAATGGAGGTGGGTGTGTGTCATTAACCGTTTAATGATCAGTCTTGGTGAACTTTGAATATTTAGTTCTCGGAACTGCTATTGTCCCATGCACACGTAAACACTTGTGCACCACTTGTAGGGAAGTAAAAATTATTAATGGCGGTCATTTCAATTGCCGCAGGTAGAGTATGAGTTTCTGATGAATAATTTATAGACCTATTTAGTTTAACGCTGTTTTCATTATATGTTCCCATTCCAATCTGTTACACAGATATTACACAGATTCCTTTAACAATCTGATGGTTAACGGGATATGAATATAAACTACATTTTTTCGAAAATCATTAAAAAATTAAACAGTGACAAATCTGATAGTCGAGTACATGTGCGGATAGCAAGTACTTTGAATGTAATTAATGTAATGAGTATTCGATATCATACTCGAATATAAGTGTAAACTTGAATGTAAAAAAAGCACCTTGAAAAAAAAAGAACTATTTTAATCTGACATTTTTAAAGCACTAGAGTAAAGCAGACACTTCCAGAGCCTGCTAAACTTGTGGTATACTTTGTGTGGTACCCTAACTTTATCAGGTTCTGGAAGTGTTTACTTACTCTACTCTCTAAATATGAATAAGTGAATTTCACTTCGAATCAGTGAATATACACTTATTCTACATGATAAGACTTCACATATCGAATAAGAGAAAGATTTATCACGTAAATAAGTGTACATTCACTTATTCGAAGTGAATTTCACTCATTCATATATTTAGAGAGTAGTTCTTTAAAAATGGCAGATTAAAATAGTCCTTTTTGGAAACGTGCTTTTCTTCATTAGAGGCGACGATTTAACGTCCCCCAAACTATAGAATGCCTGGTTCATCCCAAAAAACGTAGCTTTAGAAAATTCAACAAAAACAGGAAACAAATTATTCGTCTTTTTACCGACTCCCTCAAGTTCCAATAATCGAACGCTTAAAAAAAAAAAGACCAAAAAGTAGCAATGACCCAACTTACGGAATTCGATACGAAGAAAAAGAGGAAGTAAAAAAGACGAGGCGAGGGAGGAAAAAAGGTGCAACGGACGATCGCACTCCGCGGCGCGCGTGGCGGCCGGAGCGCGCGCGCGCGCGCCAGACGGCCTTGCCCCCGGCGCTGGACCCGTTCCGCCGCGGGCCACGCGAGGCTGCCGAGCGCGCGGTGAATGAATTGCCGTGACTCGCGGAAATCGCTGCTCCTGCCCCCCCATAGTAGTGCGTGATGACGCGCGCGAGTCCAGCCTTTGGCGACGCGTCTACACGATGCTGTCTCACCGGCGGCCTTCGCACCACTCGGTGTCTCAACTTCGTCAGCACGCCGGCCGCTGGGATTTTATAGCGAGGCGATGCATTTTTAACGGACGTCGATGTTCCGGATTCTGCATTGACGTTGTGCAATCGAAGCTGAGTAATGAGGGATTTTGTTGGTATTCCTGGGAGAGACTTTGTTGGACTTTTTGACTAAGTCTCTTGTAATCGATCGTAATAAGCCGAGACGCCGCGGGCGCGCAGGCCAATTTTAAGATTCCTAACCTTTTCCAACGCCGTGAAATCTTTTTACATCATATTGTAAGCATCACTAGCGAAAGCACTTAAAATTTTATGGATACAGGAAAGAATTTCTTTATCAGCGCTGGAATAAAGCGTATAACGAGCAGCAGAGCGTTCCATTACCAGCGAAGGCCGACAGACTGTCGAGCAAAAGAAAGTCTATGACACAAGGATCATCATTTGTCCCACTTTCGTCTTAAATTAGATCTGCGGCTTATAATTGATATAAAAAGATTCCCTCGTTTCGTTTTTTCTTTTTTTTTTTTGTGTTCTTCGAGCTGAACCGTTAAGAAAGTAAGAGCAATAGTACTGATGTAACGATAAAAGCTTTCACCGCGATTGCTGCACTTTAATTGTCATTTATATTAGCGCTCGGAACGGTAATATGTTTATACACCGAAACAAGCCGGGCAAAAAGAGAAGCGAGCATAACGAGAGCGGCCGCGCGTTGAAAATTTTAAAATGCACGTGCTATTTAATAACCGTTTAACTAATCAGCCGCTCTACTCTTTCTCCCTCTAATCGGCCGAGTGGCGCCGCGGGTGAGCCAAGCGCTCGTTTCCCGAAAAAAGCGTTTAATCGCTTTCCCCCGCGAGATCGAAAATTCAAGCGTGATATTAGACGTTTCATAATGATAAAGCATGGCGATGGGCCTCGCGAAATCTTAATACGTTTTTTTCCGAAAAAAAAATGGAAAAAAAATTAAAGTACTTACGAGAGGCAGTATCAAGGAGGGATATATAACCGCGCGATTTACGCGCATGCAATTACTCAGTAGGAGGGAAAAAAAAAGGAGACGAGTTTTTTTTAAGCCACCCGCAGAGCAAGATGCTTAATCAAAAGAGCATCGTTTGCGCCGGCTACTCTCGTTTTTACTCTATACCGCTACTGACCCGGATTGTGAGAGGTCACGGTCCGGCTGCTCGACAGTATATAGAGAGAACAAAAAATAATATAAGTGACACCCACTCGACGGATTTCCTTCTTGCGCAATTGCCCAATGGCCGCGGCTTGAAATGAAAAAAAAAAAAAAGAAACGAAAACGGAGCACTTAAGACCTTTTGGCGGAGAAAACGGCTAACGAACCACACTCGGTTGCTCGGGGTGCTCCAAAAATGAAGACACTTTCGCGCCGATTGCTCAATCCCGGCGTTATTATTGCGAGCGCTCGCGCCAATTTTTGCCCGTTTCGAGGAGAAAAAAATGCGGCGACCGATTGACTCGTGAGGAGTCCGACGGAGATCGCGTGCGAAGTTCATTTACTCGTTATTTATGTCTTTACGACTGTGTCGGTGGACTATAGGGGGTTATAGGTGCGTTTATCTGCGGTTTCACAAGGCCGCGAGGTAAGCTGAGGGAACGAGATCGCGAGCTGAGATAAAGGCGAGTGATTGAAGGGTTCGTTAATTTTACTGCGTCGCTGTACAGTGGCAGGGGCGAACACGCAGCTAATTATTTAATCATAATTTATCGAAGTTTATCTACATAAACTTCGATAAACTGCAGCGTATGTACACCGCGGCTTCGAATGAGAATTCATCGAATCACCTTCGTTCCCCATTTCTCACGCTTTTAAGTAATATTTTAACGTTAACGTAACAATTTCAAATGTCACTTATTTTGTTACTGTTGCCCTCAAACTGTGATACATAAAAATTAGAAAATTAAATAAAAATTTTTCGTATACATTTTATCTCTTTTTTTATTAAAAGAGAAATTACATAACGGTCACTGACTTGCGCAATTTATTGGTGAAGGTTAAACGATTCTAAGATCAAACGGAGAATTAACTGAATTGAGTATCCTTTACATATAATAGTTTAACATGCAAATTAAAAAGAACCCAAAAAATAGGATTTATCTTAATTTTCATTTCTAAAACGGAACGGAATTATATTTTTTGGGATCCTTATGCCTTCCTAATTTATGTGTAGAATGTTTAATATTTGTTGATTCATCAAATTTTAAAAACTTTAAAAATTTAATAAACACACGCAATTCACTGTTCATTGAACTACAACTGAATTATAACAAGTCATTCTATTGCACTTACAATGCACAATATAATGCACATTGTATGCAACTCGCGTAGAAATTATCTAAATTAGTACACAGTTAAAACATTTTATAAAACAAACGTTTAAACAATCCGCTTTTAATAGAATCTATATTTTTATTAAATTTTATTTTCTACTTCATCAAAGTAATTTAATTATATTTTAATTGTTTATTTCACGCCGCAATGTTGAAGTAACGTGTTTTCATAAGTATTAAATTTTATTTAAAATTCTTCCTTATTTAAAGAGACACTCTCGTTAAAGTAAAAGAAAAAAATGTTTTTGAAGTAAGCCAGTGTTAAAGAGTCGCACGTGACACGACGAGAAAGTTCGGTAACATGCGACACGCGAACCTCGTTGAATCACGTACATTTCGGCAATCCTTTAAACTCGCATTACCGCTCATTTACTTGAAGAGCCTCAATCCCATCGTTAATTACTCCCCTCCGGTGCGAATTTCAAAGCCAGACTCTCCAGCACCTTCAATTAATTCTACCATCAACGGGCTTCCTAAGCGCGAGCAGGCGAACATATACCGAACCGCGGTATCGTGAGGTGTACAGCCACCATCACCGCAGCGACCGCCTTAACGACCGCGTCCGCCGCCCGTCAATTATATGACGCCCGGCCGCGTGAAAGTCCGCCGAGGAGACGGAAGCGCGCGGATGCGGGAGCGCCTCCTCTTTTTTTTCTTCTTTGCCCCCCTCTGGAATCGATCCGCCGCGTAAAATCATCCCCGCTCTTGGAGGCCGCGGCGCGTATATACGTTTCCGATTTAACGAGCCCCGGCCGCTTTTATCACACTTTCGCCCGACATGTGCAACGCGCGCACCACTTTCATCCGGCCGCAGAGCGTACACCGCGAGTCCGCCGCCTCTCTCCGTCTCGCTCCCGGCCGCTGCGCCTTTTCCCGCGGACTTCCGAGGTTTTGCGCGTGGCGTCGTTGGAAATTGAAAATTGAAAGAGCGTACGTGAGACCGGTGTTGTGTTTCGCGTGGTGTCAGTGCGAACAGTGCAAGTGGCTCTTTAACGATTGTCTCGCGGTTACCGAATGGACGCAGCCCGCAGTTCCTTGCTTTCTTGGCGTTTTCTAAATAAAGCTTTTCGAAAGACCTCTTGCGCGTAAATTCTGCATTGTTATTTATCTTGGGTTCTACGATTCTACTCGGTGAATAAATTTTCATGAGCATTAAATTTTATTTTATTTTTAAAATGTTCAAGCAGTTCTGACTCCGTTTGCTTTACAGCATTTTATATAAAACTAGTATAGTATAGCTCTTCATCGAACGATTATCTATTGTATTGTACTATTGTATCTAGTAATTTTAAATTAACCTACTCTGATATCGCTCTTGAATTTGTGTCTTACTTTCAGTATTAATTATTTAAGAGATGACTGTGATGTCACTTGTATTTTATTAAGTATTTTATTTTAAAAACTTTTCTATTTATTCATACACCTGACATTTTTCGAAAATCTTTGTAAATATTGTAATTTATTTTTATATTTATGTTCTATGTCATCTTTAATTTGAAAAAAAAAATCCTTTTATTAAACGAATTATAAGTTTGTTAGCAATTGATAAAAACTGACAATTGCCATTTAACGACCGATCGTAATGATTTAATAAAAAAATCTTTTAGAAATTAATTTAGAAATTAAGCTCGTTTCAATTAATAAAACACAACCATCGCGCTTCCGCGAATGTTTGGTATTCTTGAAAGAATCTTTTTATAAACCGTTAAGCTTCCCTTGTAAATCGATCCAGTTTTATAAACAAAACTACGAAAATCAAGATGAATTTAGCGCACCCCACGGCTGAAAATGAACATAAGAAGTAGAGGCGACTTACGAATTTCATGTTGTCGTTTTGGTTGAACAGCTGATCTCCCTGAAAATAGAGGAGGCTAAAAAATCACGCGCGACGCGTAAAGTGGCAGGATCAGGAGGCGGGTATTCGTGGCCGTGGCTACTCGTCCGGTCGAGTCCCTCGGCTGCGTGTCCGTGGAGAGACTCGGGTATAAACCGCGGCGCTATCCGCTTAGCGCAGGACTGCTTTGAATTGGCGCGCTCGGCTGGCTCTCCGTGGCGGCGGCGACTGCGGCGGCGGCGGCTACACGACGGCGGCGGCGGTGCTTGGAGGGGTTGGACTGTTGTGCGGGTATAGGCGAGCGGCGGCGGCGTCGGTGGCGATAGTCTCCTTTCGGGTCCAAGTACAAGCAGATGCTCGTGCTCCTGCGGTATTTGCTCGATTGACACGAGGTGGGGAAGCTGCCGAGGACTTATATATGCGCGCAGACGGAGGTCGCCCCGAGGAGGACCTCCCCTCCCTCTAATGGAGCATTATTGCGGGGCGTCGACGGCGAGATGACGGCCTGGGAGGCCTTCAGGGTCAAGGCGACCCCCTTGAGGAGGCTGTCGATGCCCGCTCCCCGATAGACGAGACTTCCCGCGCGCGGCCACCGCTGGAGGGGGAGCACTGGCTTACGTGACCAGCACTTCGCTGCCGTACCTTGAAGTTTAGCGAAAACGAATTTATTGTTACACTCGAGTTCATTTCCTTTCTTATGTAAGGGGATACTTTTGAGACGATGGCCGATGGTTAATTACTTTTTATGATAATTTCAATTTTCGATTTAATGACTAATATTTTATGGGTGTTAGTGCACAATATTTTCCTTAAAAATGTTCAACCCCATTAGTAAATAAAATTAATTGTGCAAAGTTATAGGAACTGATGTTGCCTTCGTAGTTTGGAAGAAGGTCGATGGTTAACCAATTAACCCTTACAGGATGGTAGCTGGTTTGACTAACTTGATTATATTCGAAAAATTTTTAATATTTTTCAATTAGATTAATTTTCAGAAACAAGAAAATGAAAATGTAAATACAGGTGTGCTTAATTTGAATATTATCTGAACTTTCATTATTTTAATTAAGCTCTTAATGCGATGTAATCAAAGATCGCATTTTAAAAAGCGAGTGCTACTAATTTTTTTAATTAGAAACGTTTAATTAAGATAAAAAGGAATATTTAAAAAATAGAAATTTTAATCAAATAATTTCGATATTTCCTTACTTAAAAACGATGTTCGATGCAATGATGATGTTATGCACAGATGCTCTGATGCACCAAATACCAAAAATTACAGTAATTTTAATCTGCACAAAAAATCAATTCATAATTAATTATAATAGAATAGTGTATCAATGCAAGGCTTGCATATAACCGCAGCTAAATTAATAAACCTTATTCACAACAGAAAATGAAAATTTTTATAAAGGAATACCCCATCAATGAAACCGAAGAAGAAATATTTTGTTTAAACAAAGAAATTAGAGAAAAATGAGGATAAAGAGATAAATGTTAAATTTATAAACGTAAATTAGAAATATATTTACGAAATTGTTAAAATTACAAAACAATTTTTATTGCGTTGCAAAATTATAACGTTACATCAATTGAAGTGTTTTTAATATGTAAAATTGCAATTTGAATTATCCAACTTAACAAATGCAAAATAAAATTGTTAATTAAATATTAATTAATAAGTTGTAGATAGTTGAAGACTCGAACGTTCGTGGGAGTAGTAGAGTTGTAGGTTTAAAAAAATGATCAAGACGAACCAA
>JAWWEN010013262.1:0-22580 GCA_035582955.1 Sycophila texana | reverse complement strand
AATTTCGATAATAAAAACAATGGGCCTCGGTACACATGTACTCGAACATCCGAGTTTAAAGTCCGATCCGTTACAAACTGTTGCCCGGTGCTTAATCTTACGAGTTGATTACTTACATTAATATACTTGTAATAACGATACGTAAGAGGTGAGTCAATTATATAAAGATCTCGAATTACAGGCAAATTTGTCCCAGTATAAGGACACCAAGTGTTCTAAACAACGAGAGGTAAAAGTGCCGCGCGCAAAATCGCAGGCATCCCCATGGAGCTCCTTCTCTTCGTCCTATTTTCATCCTCCCTCACTTTCATCATCAGCATCGCCGCCGCGGCATCGCGTCCATACTTCTTTCTCTCCCAGGGCACAAAGGCGCTACTGCGCGGCGCTTTTTTCCCCTTTTTTCTTATATATACATATATATACGACGTCGGCGGCGGTGCGCACGTACACACACCGCGGGGCAAAGACGCGAGCGCGCGAGCGAACGGGGGACGGACGGCGCGCGGGGGGATGGCAGAGGGGAGAAAAAACGAGAAGCGTAGGCGAGCGTAGCGCTCGGAGGAGGTGGAGGCAAAAAGGCGATCGAGGAATTAACGACCCCTCGACGTTTACTCCCTCGCGGCCCTCGGCCCTCGCCTTCTCCTTTCTCTCCTCCGCCTTCTCCTCGTCTTCGTCTTTCCACCGGAGTTCCTCGCTTTTTTTTGCGCGACTATATAGCTAGACGCCGCGCGCCCGCGTCAAGGCGGGGGAAAAATTCGCTTCACCCCTTCTGGCCGTCGCTTCTTCGTCCCCTGGCTTTTCCCTCACCCGCCTCTCCCCCCCTTCGGCCTGCGTTTCTTTCTCTTTTTTTTTTCTTTTTTTTTTTTTTTTTTTAACGAAGTTTTCGGAGAGCAACTTTCCTCCTCTCTAATCACGGCGCGCGCGGAGCTTTCGACGCGCGGAGATCGCTCCTCCCGCCGGGGGTAGAGCGACGGTATATATACAACGGTGACGGAAGAGTCGTTAATTATACGAAAATCTATTTTCCCTTTCGAACCTCCCAGGCTCGCTCGTCCGTGCCGCTGACGTTATCTTGAAGCGCGCTCGAACGATCGCCGATGGAACGAGTCGACTCACGAATTTGGCTCTGGGCTACGTCAATTATGGAGTTATTTTATATTTGGCGTACATGTCAAATTTGAGTTTTATCCGAGATATTTGTCTTGGAGATAAGCTTTCAAAAGCTGCTGTCATGATGAACTCAATTTTCCATGAAATTAATTTATGAAAGCTTATCAGTGAAAAAAATTTAATGAACAAAATATGCATCGCCCTGTTTAAAGGAAATTTTCAAACGATATTATAGATTGCAATATTTTTGCGGAGAAATTAACACGCATTAATAAAATGTCGTATATAATACATTCATGATTTGTTTATACATGTACACTGAGAAAAACGTTTTAGTAAAAATTACTGAATTATTAAACTTTTCAGGAAAATTTACGAAAACTATAGTAAATTTTGCCATACAGAATTGTAACTTTTACTGTATTTACGGCAAATTTTACTGAAAAGTTTAGTAAAATTTCTTTCGAAATGTCAGACAGTCTACGATTTCTTTCTCAAACAGTTTAGTAATTTTGACTAGACGATTTGTAATTTTTAATAAAACATTCCTGTCAGTGTATTTCATGCACCCGGCCTTTTATAATAAATCGAATTGTTTGCTAAACGAAATTCAACGTTAATTCGACCAATCAAATGTAAGTAATTTCAATTACATCTCCCATCGCAGGAAAAGGAATTAGACTTAAGAATGCACACCTGCAATAGAAACACTTCACTAAAAAAAAAAACGTAAATAAGCGCAGTACAAAGGCTCACCTCCCGAATATCTCGCGTCCGACCCGCGCAATTTAACTAGACTATAGTAAGTGAAAAAAAAAAAAATCGCGAGATTCTCATCAGCCGGGCTGAGAGCTCGAGTGGAATTCGACGAGCTTTTTCCGGGGCGCGCGCGAAATTGCGCGGCCTCGCGGCGCTCCCGCTGCACAAAGTCGGGCGCGGCGCGGGCTGCCAGAGCAAAACCTGAGCTTGGGCGACAGCAGGCCAGCGGCACACAGAGCGCGCGGGCTCGAGCGAGACGGAGAGAGGCGGCGAGCGGCGCCCGAGAGAGCCGGGCCCCGGCGTTAACGAAGACAGAGCGGAACAGAGCTTCGGCCGGGGCTAAAATCGAGGGAAAAGCCCGGAAACCTTTGAGATTGGCGAGAGGGCCGGCGGCCGCTCGTTTGACTCGAGTTAATACGCGCGCAGGCACGGCAAAAGGGGGATAAAACGCCGACGCCGGCGACTCGTCAACTAAGGCGGAATTAATTGGAGATGCTGGTTTAATCGGGGGTGCGCGCTCCCGGCCGGCCTCTACTTTCTGGCGCATGTGCAGCGTATCATTTTTGGCGGTAATAAAGAGCGCCCCCCCCCCGACCCTTATTCCACCCGCGCGTGACCACCTGTTCCCCTCGGCGCCGGGCTGCTTTACGGCGAATGCGCGGACGTGCATGAAACGCCCGTAAGTGCGGAAAAGTTCGGACATGCTTTTTCAACTTTACGCCTTCGTTCAACTTCGCTTTGTTAGCTTTTAAACTTGGCTATCGAATTCTTTTTAACTTTTTTTTTATGCATACTCTTGTCGGTGGGAATTCCGTAACAAGCCAAAATGCGTCGATAGATGATTTGTTGAAAGTAAATAAGAATAAAAAAAAAGCACCCTACAATTATCTTAATCTGAAATAGCTAATTAAATTGTTTAATTTTGAAAATTCGGTGAGAGACGCACATTTTATGTAAAAAAGTCTTTGACTCGCACGCACGCGAACGACTTTTCACGTATTTAATATGTTACTATTCACATTTTTTAAATTAATTTCTCATTTCCAGGGTTAAATGGAATGTAAAGTGAACTAAACAGTGAAATGTACGTGCAAATTCTCCTATTTGGGGCAAAATACAATCGCAGTTCTAAAGAGATGTTTAATCTCAGTAACTTTGTCATGAGATGATCACTTTCATTGTTTCTAATTCTTTACTTTATTACTCATTAACTATAAGAACATTATTTTCTGCCTTTACACAGACAAATAGCCTGTTAAAAATTGCTATATATTTCATAGTAAAAATTTACTAATTATTAATGCATAAGAACATTTTCAAAACTGTTTAATTAATTTTATTACAATAAAGTATGGTAATTTTTTTTCAGATTGTCAGTCTGTAATCACTCTCCCATACTATTTATAGTAATTTTTATTAAATTCTTAATGTATATAATTCAAACCACATTTACGTATACATCACCAGAAAAATATACTCATTCAGAGAAAAAAAAATACGAATTAAAGATTCTCGCCAAGTCATTCCATCCTACAAAAAAAAACTCATCTTACGAATAGTAAACAAAAATTAGTCGATCAGGATAGAAAAAAAGATCTCGAAATTCGCAGTTACTTAATTAATACTTGGCCAGCACAATCTGATACCCGACGGAAATTATTCGAGCGGCCTCGGCGCGGATCGAAGGCCCTCTCGGAAATTTCGCGAGGTCGATCCCTCGCGCTTCAGGTAACCCGGCTAGCGCCTCAACACTCGCGCGCGCCCGCACACTCGAGTACGCACACAGAGTCGCCGGGCCGCCTTCTCTCCGTCCCCCACCCTCCCCCCGTCGTTTTTCTCGTTTCGGGGCTCGCTCCTCGAAATTCGCCGGGCGCGCTCTCGCGAATTTACGAGCGAGCGGCCTCGTCAACTCACGGATTCATGATCCCGCAGCTGAGCGCGAGCCCGAGCGCCGGGCCGCTCGGCTTTATCTTGGCCTCTGCCGAATGAGCGCGCGAATTCCAAGCGGCGGCCGCGCGCTGCCGTGTAGCTGCCCGCGCGTGCGAGCCGCTCCGGCTGATTTTCTTGGCTCTCTCGAGGCCGCGGCGTTTCTTTTTTTTCTCGGCGGCTCGTGCTTTTCGAAAATTAAAGGGGACTTTTACAGCTGGATGAGCGGCATTGTTGGGACCTGATAATAATGTGTAGCTTACTATATATGCGGGTACACTGAGAGAAATGTTTTAGTAAGAATTACTATACTGTTTTGAAACGCAGGGACAGAGTCGACAAATCAAAAATTTTACTAGAAAGTTTAGTAAATTTTTTGCTAAACTTGCAGTCAATTTTACTATCTTAGTCTACTAAACTTTTTAGTAAAATTTTTGATTTGTCGAGTCTGTCCCTGCATTTCAAAACATATAATAGTAATTTTTACTAAAACATTTCTCTCGGTGTAGTTCGCGGCAAAATTTTAATGCAAATTGAGGTTTTTTTTCTATAGATAACGATCGTGATGTAAGTGCGATTTCGCCGTTTCAGTATAAAGTATATTAGCGTAGACGTAATATGTGCATTTTATACCAACTGTTGAATCTTGATTTTTTTCCTCGGTAAAGTGCACGAATTATTGCAGGCGCGCGGCGAAAAATTAACAGTGTGTAATATTTAAGTAGACGGATCTTTTCCGCCCTCGATGTTTAACACCGTTACACCGAGTAAAAAGAAAATCAATTTACACGTGTAATTGTTACTCCACTGCTGCATAACATATAGAACGTTCGTTAAAAACTGCCAATATTAGCAGACTGGAGACTGGACGGTAAAAAAAATTATACAGCAACCAGAAGCGCAGTGTAAATTTTTCCTAAAATTTCAATCAACCCCGTGTTTCCTTTTCAATTAATTTTATTAACCAGCGAACGCGGTAATACGTGTATCAGCCGCGGCAAGGGTATATACCCGCGCCTTAAGCATAAAAAGAACGAGCCCAAGTAACGAAGAGCTACTCAAACAAATATTACCGAAATGATCGCGAACAAAAGAGCGCTCGGAGCGTAAGGAAGGGTCGAGGCGACTCGGCTCTTAACTCCTCTCGTTCTCCTCCTCCTCCACCTCCTTGAAATTCCGGAGGAGCGCGCTTTTCGAAGCGCGCCTAGCCTCTCCTCCGGGGCTCCCATAGTTTTACGAAAAATTCCTGGAACAGTTTGGAGGAACGTCGGCGCGGCTCGCGCCGGTATGATGGATGCGCGGCCCGCGCCCCGAGGAAAGAAATCCGCCGGGCACACGCGGCCCGTTCGCGCCTCGAGTCACGAGATCGTTAGAGCCGACTCGCCAAGAGGAGGATTTCAGCATCATTAGCTCCAACGGCCCCTCGACTCTTTCTCGCGAATTATCGATTCCCCTACTATGCCCCGCGCTCTCGGTCCGTCTCTCTCCCCCTCGAGCCCGAACCCCCGCTCCACCCCCTCTTGGCTCGTCCACCGGAGGAGCCGCGCGTGTACGCGTGAATATACGTGATGTTTGCCGGTGTGTGTGCGCGGGATCGAAAAGCGACGAGGTACGGAGAATAATTAAGCGCTCGGTTATTTAGAGAGGTTCGTTTAATGCAGGTACCGATTGCGGTAGGTATTGATACCGTAAGTCGTGTGGAACTTATATACTTCGTGCACGATTATTTCTATAGTTCGGTCGGAAAAAGCTTTTCTGGTAAGCCCTAGAAACCCGCTGGCCCGGATGCTCGGATTCCTTTTTTTTTAAGGAATATTAACGTGCGAATTTATGTGTGAATTGATTTGTATTTAATAGATGATATGATTTATGAAAATTTTTGGGAAAATTTAACGATCTGACTCGCTTTATTATAAGAATTAATTTTGAATAGAATTTTAATACTACGAAACTAAAAAGCACGATATACCTAACAAAAAGTTCTTAAATAAGGCAGATGGATACAATGTAGTTTACCATAGTCATATTTTATATCAATACTTTTAATTTGTTAATTAATATTGCCTTTATAAATAAAAGTCACTAATCTTTATACATTATATGTCAAAATTAAAATCACCGATTACACAGTGATTTTTTATGTTTATATTTTCCGTTAGAAACCTTTTGGTTAATAGTACTAATTCAGTCTTAGGTACATCATAAGATTTATATATCACTGATATTCTAAGGTTTTTATTATTTTTTATATTTAAATCCGTGATTAAAAATTTTATTCGATCAATTTCGATTATTTTGGTGTATGATCTTATGTCATTTCTTTTACACAATACCACGCCCTCCGATTTATTAATTTTACTACCATGTTAAAAAATTTAGTTTCCTGTTAATTGGAATAATTCAACGTGCTGAATATTATCCATGTTTCAGAGCATACAATTACTAACGGTTTATTATTTAAACTTAAAAAAAAAAACTTCTAATGTTTTTCAAGTATAAAAAAAAAGAAATTTAAAATATATTTTAAATTTTGCAAATATCTTTTTTTTTTCATTATAATGAAAGAAAATGTACTTCTTAATATCTACATTACATTTCAGTATTCTAAATTACTATACAATAAACGCACTGAAAAATCATTTTACTGTATTCAACGAGGTATTCACTTCCTACGTAGGAATCCTTAGTTTCGAGTATGTTAAAGGGCTTAACATTGAATAAACAATATTTAATTGATTGGACTGAACTGCAATCAAATATTTCCCTTTCACAATTGAAGTAAAGCCAAATCAACAGCAGGTTTAGATACGTTGCAGATAAGGCAACCGAAGAGTAGGTGCATTCACTATCCCTTAATACCAGCTCCAAGTTACTTTTAATAAAGTTAAGTGTAATAGGAGCAATCCTCATAACACTAAAGCTAATTCGAAAAACAATCTACTTTTCGCAGACTCCCGATACGAACGCCCACCCGCGGGGCAGAGCCGCTGGCGCTGGCTTCCTCGCCCGGCTCCGCTCGCCGGTCCTAAAAATCAATTTTACATAAAGCACTTACGGGGATGCCGGTTTCGCGCGCTCGCGCGAGAGCATCGCCGGCAGTAGCAAGCGCGCAGATGCGCGGCCGAGATAAGCGAGCGCCAAGCTCGCCGCCGCGCTGGCACACACAGACACGCGCAAACACGCGCGCAGTCGCAATCGCACACAACCGATGCAGCGGGCACACACTCTCGGCGGCACGGCGAAATGAAGGAGGCGAAAAAAAAAACGAGAGCGAGAGAGCAGAAACGAGAAAAAAAAAGAGCCGAAGGAAGGAACGAAAGAAAGAGGAGAGGCCAAGGAGAGAGGAGCCTCGTCGAGGAAAAAAAAAAAAGATAGAGAGAAGCCAGCGAAGAAAAGAAGCTCTCGCGCGCGCACACAAACAGGCGCGCCGCGCACACTCGCACGGAGCGGCAATTTCCAAGGCGCGAGCGAGCGACTCGCGAATACCGGCGCGCGGGCGCGCGTTAATGCGGCCGTAGGCATCTCCGGGGCCTCCCTCCCTCTCGCTCGCTCCTCTTTTGCATACGCGGGAGAGAAGGAGCGAGCGACGCCGAGGGACCCGGGCGCTCGCTCGCTCCGTCTCGCTCGCCTTCCTTCTTTTCTTCTCTGGCCTTCGCGCGCGCGCTTCGCGAGTGCCTTCCTGCCGCGCCGGGGCGAGCGAGAGGCATCTGGTCCGCGAGAGCAGCCGGCTAAGACGGCGAGGAGGAAAAAAAAAGGAGCGAGAAAGAAAGAGAGAGAGAGAGAGACGCCCGCCGCGCGAGCGAGAGAGCCGTCAATTAGGAGCGCGCGCGCGGGGGCCTCCTTCGCCCTCGTCGTCTTCGTCGCTCGTCTCGAACAAAGAATCTTCCTCGCGGCCGATCACGCGGACCCGAGCTGCCGCCCGCCCCCTTCTCGTCCCTCTTCTCCTTTTTAATCTCCGCGAGGCTCCTCCGCTTCGATTATTCTCCCCTTCCCATTCTTTCCTTCGCCTTTTTTTTTTTTTTTTTTTTTTCGGAGCGCGTCCGTGTGCCCCCGGCGCGGCCGCGTGTGCGCGCACGCGGAGTGAGCGAGAGAGAGAGAGCCCCGCGAAATTCCCGGTAGTGCGAGTATTCTTGTCCCGCGTTTAATTACGTCGCGGCGGCGTTCGCTTTCTGAATAATTTAATGAGATCCGCGGATTTCGCGCAAGCCCCGATTGTATAGGGCCGCGCGCGGTTAATTAAGTGGCTCGCGGCCAGGTTTTTCGCGATGCTCGTTTTATCGTCTGCGCCGGTGGGGTTTATTATTAAAAAAAAAAAAAAAACGAGAGAAGGAGAATAAAAATCGCGAGCGGGGCACGCACAGAGCCGCATCCCACGCTCGTTTCGCTCGGAACGAGGCCCGCTTGTGCCCCGTGTATTTTCGATGAATACGCCGACGTTTTTCGCGGCAACCCTGAAAAATTCATCGCTGCGAAGAAGCCGACTGGCTAATAGGTACATGTTTTCCCGAGAAATTACTCTCGGCTTTTTAAAAAGTACGGACTTTTGTTCCTTCTTTCTTTTTTTTTTTTTTTTTCTAATTCGTGAATTAGTCACTTTTTGATTATATACTGCAATACTTTTTCTAGTCATTTTAGGTAAACCTGTGATAAAGTACACACTAGTTGAATCTTGTAATGTACTACTCGGAGTATTAATTTTCTGGATGCCCAGAATATACTCTTTTACTCTTCATTTAAAAAGATGAATTATTAGTTGCTCAATCTATGCGTTATATTAATAATCACGACTTTTATTACACTTAATTTTATATGGTGCACTTATCATGAAAGCACTGCATTTTAAATAGCATTGATTATTATATAAAAAAGATTAGTTCGAATTTAATTAAAAACGATCTCTAGTCATGCGTTAGTAGACTATTTTATACATTGAAATTTGGATTCAACAAAAAAAAAAAAAAATGTTACAATGTTCAAGAGATTTACGTTATAAAACGCCTACGACGCATTTTTTAAGAAAACCGTCAATTATCTCTCTGGTCAAGAAATAAATCTTGACGCCCCTCGGAACAAATAAACCCGTGTGTATAGCGACAGTCGTCAAACAAATCAATAGGCACCCCCCCAGTCTCGCGCATCGCCGAATGTGTCCCGCGCTCTCCCAAGTGTACCGAAGCGTCGAGACGTGAACGCGCATTTCGAGGACCTTCCGCGCTATATACGCACAGCCGAGTCTCGCGCGCGTGACGCGGTGATCGATCAAGCCTCATCACCCGACCCTCCCCCGCGTCGTCCCGTCCCCTCCGGGCGGGCGAGAAGGGAAAAAAAGCGACGTCCGCGCGGAAAATGCAAAGAACCCCGAAGGCGCCAGTCGCGATAAGAAAAAAAGCAGAGGAGGCGAGCGAGCGAGCGAAGGGGGACGGGCGCGCGCGGGGAGAGCGGCAAGACAAAAGGAGGGAGGAGAGAGCGCCGCGAGAGAAATAGCCCCGGCGCGGGGCGAATTTATTTTCGTACATCAGGCCGGCGTGTGCTCGGTGTGTGCGCGTCGCCTCTTTCCCGGGGATTGCGTGTGCGCCCGGAGCTCGCGCGCTCATCCGCTGAAAGGGATCCCCCGACCGGAAATCTTAGGCCGGTCATCAGCGAGTGGACGACGCCGCCACGGCGATCCATCTCCCTCTCCGTCCCTATCCCCCGCTTCCGGAATGACGCAGGAAGTCTCTCTCGCGAGGCACGACAACACGCGCGCAAGTGCATATCGCTGCGGGGCCGTCAAAGCCGTCCGCCCGGTCCCCTCCCTACAACCACCTCCCCCGCTGGTTTCTTTATCGGCGCGTTCCTCCTTCTTTCGTGCCCGTGTGTATATACGTTCATGTATGTATACATGTATGTATGGAGGCGCGCACGCAAGAGGATATCGGATGAGCGCGCGTAAGCGCGAGTCGTTAACGCTCCTCTGAGCACCAACACGTGCCGCTTTCGGGATATTTCTCCGCGCGTACGACAACGATCCGAAAAAGGAGATAGGGAGGAAAGTCGCCGAGGGGAGGAGGATTACCGGGGAGCGGGGCCGCAGGACAGGCTTCTTTTTTCGGACGAGGAGGCGGGCTTCTGGAAAAACTGGACGTAAATCGTTTGAGCGTGAGGTTTTTACGCGGTCGATTGTTATTTTGACCATTTTTTTTTTTTTCTCGGCGTAAGCGATTAACGGATGCGGACGATATTGAACTTCAAACAATTGAATTCGGCAGAGTCACGATCGGAACACACAAAACGATGAAATTAAGGACTCGTTTGTTGCACGTGACTGCTCAAAGGGAGAGTAAATTTGCGCTGGTCAGCTGATGACGCAGAATTATTATCAGTTATTGTACAATTATATTCAGTGCTATAAAAAGAAAGAGAAAAAGAATTAATTAGAAGTTTTAATTTACTTCGATGGTTAATTACACCGCAATCGCCACCGACACGGCCGCGATAGTTTGAAACTATGGGATACCCCCAATCATGCCACTCGTATCCTGCGAGGAGGGACACAATCATAATTTCCGCGCGGCATTCGTGCCTTGAGTCCGGCGTTGTCCGCGTACCCTACTTTTCCCTTTGTTTTTCTCAACGGCATGGCAGCGAGATTCTGTTCTCTCTCTCCAGCGTGTATTTGCGCTTAGCCCTGAGACGCGCCGACCCGAGTCCTTACTAATTAATTGGCGAAGTCGCTCAATCGACGGGCGTTTTCGACCTTCCTCGCCCCCTCCCCCCTCCGGCCCGAGCGCCTCTGCGTGTGTCACTTAGCCCTAATGAAATGCGGACCCGGGAAACGTTGGTGAGCCCGCTTGATTGAAGCCCAGGCGTTACGAGACTTCGCTCATCTTCCAGGCTCTTTTCCTACCCCGATTAGGGAGAAAATCACTTGCATCTTCTTGGCTCGAAATTTTACTGAATATAGTTTTTGAAATTTAAGGTGTTTTTTTGTTATTCTTATCGAATAAAAGAAAATAAATGTTTTCCACTTCATTTGATATTACACTATACGAGGCTTAAATCTTATTGAGGTGGCTTATGTGCAGGGGCTGAGAACTCAGCAGGGAATTCATTCAATCGGTGTATCAAAATAAAATACGCGCCTTTTCATAATCCCAAGCTTATAATTCCCTTAAAGCCATAAAAGATCATAAAATCTGTAATGTAACAGCTTTCATTTGTACGGTTTCAAATCAATTAGAGGTAAAGAGACCAATTTTCACTCCATTCACAAACAAGTAAAAATGACAAATCTCTTCTTTCTTGATAAACATTCCACACTCATAATACAGCAGCACTCTTCATTATAACTTAAAAAAAAATATATATATATTTTTAAATGACTTCAGTAATTTCCCTAATTACATGGCCACCAAAAGCGTTGAGTAAATAAGATCCTAAAAGAAAGTTTTTTGCGAAATCCTTAACAAACAGCGGGAAAAAAACGGCACCCGACCACCTCCCAGTCCATTCCGGCGAGGTCGTAAGACGAGCCGCGGGATCGTCGGATCTCTGCGTGCCCGCGCATAACGGCGCGACGTCGCCTCCTTCCGCCCCCGACGCGCAGCCCTCCATCCCGCTCCCCGTCCCCTCTTCCCCCCGAAGGGGCCACGCCGCGGAGGCGTACGACTTCCGTAAAGGAGTCGCGTTCGCCTCCTCTCTCCCGCTCGTTCCCCGCCTCCCCTTTCGCCATTCCCCGCTCCACCCCTCCGTCGTTCCGATGAGCTGCGCGGCGAATTTGCGATCGTGCTTGGCGCGTAAAAAAAAGCGGAGAGAGAGAGAGAGAGGGCAAGGGGCGGACCGCGGGGGAGGTGAGGCGGCAATGGAATACGTTAATTACGCCGGAGATAAGTCGAGCCTCGGCGGGCGAGTCAAGTGGCTTTTCCTGTTTGCCCGGAGAGAGCGGGAGAGGGAGGGCAGCGCGCTTGGATCCCCGAATTTAAGCTTCATTACGCAAACATATTCCGACGCGCTTAATTCTCCACGGCGGCACGTCTCGGCGCTTCTCTCGCTCCTTTTTTTTTCTTTTTTTTTTCTTCTCGGGCAAACGGTCCAGGGGACCCTCCGCGAGGTGCTCTCGCAACGAGCCGTCGCGCAGTTTTCTGCTCGATCTATTATACGCAGTGCGACGTGACGATCCGAGCTGGCGGTCCCCTCTCGGCTTTCTTTTACTTTTCCGCCAAGCCCTCCCGGGGATTTCGCCGGTTTTAATTGGTGTTTGTTTTTATGAGCCGTGCGAACGGAATGACGCCCTGTAATTATCGTCGTTTCTTTCAGATGTACCGTGTTGGCCGAACGCTTCTTTGTTTTTTGCGTGGGCGAACGTTTTGACGCGTTCGGATGGTCTTTGATGAAGGTTAATTAAAGTTTAATATTAATACACTTATGTTGTTTTTTTTTCGACAAAGGATTATCTGTAATTATTCGAATATTAAATGCACAGAAACTTTTGATTCGCGCAAGAGTGCTTTTGACGCGCTCTAAGGCTTATTTTAAACTATAACCTTTCTTTATACTTTCTCTAAATGTGAAAATGACAAATTCACTTGAAAAATGTGAATAGTAACATTTTTTATGACAAATGTCGTCCACTGATTCAATATGTAGACGAATTTTCACATATAAAATGTCACTATTCAAATTTTCTAAGCGAATTTTCACATTTTTAGATTTACAGGGTACTGAGAGAATAAATCGCTATAATTCGTAATGGCAACCGCATTATTTTTTAAGCAATAATCAGTCGTATTGCACTTATCAGTCTTCAGCATAATATAAGTAAGTGAATTGTATAATTCAAAATACACAAAAATTGCATTGTATAATATACATTCTATTTACTTAGTTTGCGATGAATTCAATTCCAAATCTTTTGTAGTGCGTCATGCACATTCAATTCCAAATCTTTTGTAGTGCCGACGATAATAATGCCGCAACCAGCAGACATATTAACATTAGTGACAGTCAATGTCAAGCCACATTATCGCGCATCCGCGGCACTTTCGCTTTTCTCCAAAACCTACGGCTCCAGCACCATTACGGACTGAGGGAAAAAAAACCGGGCTCAGGCGAGGGGTATCATCATCATCGTAGCCGCGTGGCCTAAAAAGCGAGGAAAGGGGAGGCGGCGGCTCGGCTCGGTTCGCGGAGAAAAAGGCCGATGCGCAAAAAGCCGTAGGGGGAGAGAAGAAAAAGAGGGACGGCGGCGCGGGCAGCGGCACGCGAGGCCGGCGATTACACGTGCACGCACACCCCCGTTATATATACGCGGCGCAGCCGGCGCACAAAGGCTCGCGCGCTCAAAAGGAAGAGAGCAGAAGAAAAAAAAAACGAGCCAACGAGCGCGCGCGCTCGAATTTCCACGGTGCGCGCAGGTACGAAACGAATTTTCGGGATTTGGGAAGATTACGGCCGCGATCGGGGGAGGTATATAATTCGTAAATAAGCGAGTAGCTTTGTTCGGCCGCTTTGTGCGCTGCGGTGCGTAAGCGGCCCGCAGTGTGCCGCCGAGAATTGAATATATTGCGATATAATGAGCTTTTCGGATAAATGGTTAATTGGGTCCACTATTTTATTCGATGCTTTTATTGGCTAATTTGGGTGCTATTAATTAGTCGATCATGCTTGCCTTTTAAAATCGGCGAATGATTTTTAAAACGGAGAGCTAATTGGTGTGCAAAGTCATGAATGGAGTGCGCAAAACAGTTAAACCGAGGGGATAAAAACATGGTAGGCGTATAATAGAGCGGGCGAAGCTAGAGGGAAAGAAAGAAGGAGAAAGCTCCTTAAAACTTTTACGATGTTCGGAATTTCTTGTGAAATTGACTGCAATATCTCATGTCGGCGCTTACCGAGAGCGGCTCTGTTTTGATTGAAAACACTTGTTGAAATCGGAGATAAGTGTTTTATACGACGGAAACATTCACACCGACTCTCCCGCCCCCGCTACCAAATACGCCCCAAACGCAAATATAAGTAAACGAGCAATTGGACACCGAATTTTTCGAAAGTTTCGTATATAAAAAACGGAGTTATTTAGCGGCGAATGTTCAGTGAACTGGCAGTATAGCCACGGCGAAACAATCGAAAAAGAGCGTTTTTACAACAGCTTTAGTGCACTGGCCCATTGACACATTCACGCTTTCCGCGCGAGCAGCGATATTGCTCGTGCCCGCGCGCGCGTCAAACGCAAGTCAACAAAGCGCTCGATCATCCAAACAACGCCTAAAAATACGCTCATTCAACGTTCGAAAATCCATAAAGCCGTGCCTGCGCGACTCCCTCCGCCTCTCTGCCGGCCGCGCGCTCGTCATCGCCTTTGTGTGTATGCGTGCGCGCGCGAAACTCCACGTGCATCCGCCCACGCGCTGCGGGAGGAAGCCCCGCGCGACTCCGGGGAGAGGCGGGACGCTCCTTCTTTCGGCGACCCTTTTTTTCCCCTCTCCCTTTTTTTTCTCTCTCTTTCCCCCTCGTCGCCGAGGGCGCAGCTCTCCCGAGATTCCTCGCTGCCGGGCTCGCGCGCGCGGAAAAAGGAGGTCATCGTCGTCGCCGTCGCGCGCAAGGTCAATACGCTCCTCGACGCCCCCGTCCGCAACACGCGCGCACCGGCGATATTGCGTTAATTAAGGGAAATCGATTAATGAGATTCCTCGTGCGCACGCAGACGCTCGCGGCCGGGGCGCTCCCCCGTGGCCCTTGGCGCGGTCGCCCGGCGCGTTTTTTTTTTGTCCTCCCTCCCTCGCACACGATCCCTTTCTCCATTCTCCGTCTCTTTTTCTCGCTCGCGGCCGAGCGCACACGCGCCACGTGGCGACGAGCCCACGGCCCTCCTTTGTTTTTCCCCGCTCGCCTCTCGGCTTCTTCCGTCCGGGCGATTTGTCGCGTTTACACGTTTGTCGGGGTATGACTGTGTCCGCCCGCGAACAAAGGCGACTTTCTCGTCCGCACGCCGCGCTTTATTTTGCAAAGACGCCGCCGCCGAGATGCAGTTACTTTTTATCTAGTGCAAGTAGCTTTCTCTCCCCTCCTCCTCGTCCCTTCTCGCTGTTCGAGGTGATGCGGCCGCATAAACGAATTCGCCCCAACGACATTAGCGGCTCTCGATTTTGCGCAACTGCGATGACAATTTACAGCGCGAGTAATTAAGTTGAATTTAATTCCGCGAATAACTGCAGTTATAAGTAAATACGTTAACGACGTGAAAGTATTTCTCCGAGCTTGAGCGTTGAAGCTATATACTATTACGTGACACACCGTCGAGCACGATTGAATTAAGAGATTTTAATAAATTTCAATTAACGTCCTCTTTTATTAGCGTGCGCAAGCTCGTAAAAAAAGGGGGATAAAAACAAGAAACGATAAGCATTAGCGCATTTCATGCGAGCATACTCTAATAAGTTGTAATTACAACTTCGCGCTTGTAAACACGCCGCGGATTCTTTATGATGCACTTAATGAAAACTCGAGCAGCGTGACTATACCAATCAAGGGTTCTCTCTCTCTCGTTCCTGCATGAACTCGGATTAATCAGAGATGACAACACCGACCGACAGCAATATTTTCAATAAAAAAAAAGTATAGTGCTTTTTTTCAATAGCGAGATAAACTCTCGGTAGATCTGCGCCGGCTAAAACGTCATTCGGAAAAATAAACTGGCTTTTTATCTCCGACCGATCGAAATTTCACTTTCGCGGGTTGAGCAAAAAGAAAAAAAGGCACGCGTAATGAGTAAAGTAAACATGAATAATTCAACGAACCTCATTGAAAGATATATCATTCGCGCATTTAAACCAAATAAATGTATTTGCATGTATAATACTTTACCCAAATTTGCGCGGCTGTCAATAAATCCCGGGCGAGCGAGCGCACGCGCGCCAATTTGTCGAGTGAATCGTCTCCTCGTTTTTTTTCCACCCCACCCGAGCCACTTTTCGCCGTTATTTATACGCCCGCACAAATACACGCGGCCGGCGCGAACAAATATTTCTCTTTTTTATATCTGCGCCGGTTCAATTGCAATCCGCCGGGCGACTGATCTGTGCACCCACGAGCAATGTGTCCGCGAGAGCTGGTGGGGAGAGGAGACGCGCGGAACCTCGCCACGTCGTAACGAAATCACACCCGGGCGTTTTTCGCTCTGCGTACGGGGGAAGTGAATCCTCGAGTGTTGACTTTGCTGCGGAATCGGGCCGAAGGCTCGGGGACGGCACGAAGGCGCGCGGGGAGGAAAAACAGCGGAGAGTTCCGTCAAAGTAGCATCGACGCTCAACTCCATGAATTATGCATTCTTCTAGTCGCGTACCTTTCCCGATCGAATTATCATCCTGCTCTACAGTTTTTTTTTTTTAGCTTTTTTTTTTGTACCCGCCCGAGATCCCGGGCGGCTTCACCTTCGTCGAGTGCCTTCCGGGGATCTGCTGAGTGGGGTGAGCGAAATTAAAAAGAACAAAACCGGCGAATCCGGCCTTTTAATTATTTAAAAGCTCGTAGTATTAAGATATGCAGAAGAGGCGTCGCTAATAGTCTTACAATGAAAGGGGATAAGTCCGCCGGTGTTAAGAGGAGAGTACCTTTTTTTACGTGAAAATAATGTAATTAATTAAGCACTGATTTTTCAGTTATCTCTGCGAATTCATCAAAGCTGTCTATAAATTATTCATTTATATTCGTTCTATGTCGGATTCAACTCTAAAGAGGTACAATTTAATGTATTTACGAAATTATAATTAATATCGGGAAAAGGGAGGCAGCGTTTAATTTCAAACCTGATAATAAAACAGCTATAGTGTAAAACTCGAGAATAAAAGACGCGATATAAAAATCTACACGTCTAAAAATTTCGTGTATCTGCATTTTGTGTGTATTTTGTGTACCAAACAGAAAATTTACGGAAATAATTCACACAAATTTTGTGTAAATTATAAGCCATTACATATAAAAAAAAAAACATTAGTACTGTGTAAAATTTGTGTTCTTTTATCGTTTAACTCGTTTCTGAAATGAATGTAACTAAAATGACTGTACATTACAAGAACAGATATATTACACATTTCAGATATATTACACAAATTTTGTGTAAAATCCAGTAAAATCACTATTTACACCCATTTTACACAAATTTTATACAATCAATTCATCACCAGTTTAAGATAAGTAACACGTTTTTTGTGTTACTTCTTAAACTGATTTTTAACAGTGCAATAAAACGCTATTAAAATAAAAGCTCGCAAATCAAAACAGAATGAAGGCAAAAATTCATTCGCCGGAGGTGAAAGTGTACAAGCTCGTAGGCGTGTAATTGCTCGTTGAATTCACACATGGATTGCCCATAAACGACTCATCCTCCACCTCCTCCTCTAATCAAATCGTCTCGAACGCGCAGTCTCGCGTCGATGAGCAATGAAGCACACGCACGCTCGTCCTATCCTCGAACTCGATAAACGTTCCCGACGTCGTTCGCGGAGGGCGTAGAGCGAGGGAGCGAGCGAAAGCGAGAGCCGCAGCAAAGCGAGTGGGTGTGCGAGAGAGACGGGGACGGGCGCAATGTCTTCATTGTGGAAGCGAGAGACGCGCGGCCCATTGTGTCGGCGCCTCCTCTTTCGCCGCGTGTGCACATGTGCCGCTGCACGCACGCCGCCTCGACATATGCGCGACGCGCATGGCTGCCCCCCACCCCGACGTCCGCTCGCTCGCCAATCGCGATAAAAATTATCGTTACTCTTGCCTCTCCTGCGGCGCTCTTTTTTTTCCCGGTCCTTTCCTCCTCGGCCCCGTTGTTGCTCGGGAGTTCGCTTGCACACTACGTGCTCTGGATTATGCAAATTTGTAATTGACACTTTTTTGCTACACTCGGGGTGCAGGTTTATTGGTCGTTGGTATTTTACCGCTCGGTGGGCGCCGAATGGGTTTGTTTACTTTTTACGGGGTGATTTAGTGAAAAAAGATCACTTTGTATTTTTTTTGTACAAGTTGTTTTTACGTTTACTGCAATGCTGCAGGATTTAAAAAACTGCTGAGTAATTACACCTTTTTTTATAGGCACTATATGCGTATTTCTGAAAATATACTTTGCTGATTTTATTATTTTTTAGATTATACGAACTTTTAAGTCGTAACTTTTACTTTTAAGTGATTTTTATGAAGTCGTTCGAATCTTCTATCTTGGTTCTTATTTGACTAACAGGTAGAAATTTTTTGTGTAAATCACTCAGCAATTTAGTATAATTAATTGTTAATCTTCGAATCCGGTAATATCATCTTGTTATACGATACTACATAATATATCTACATTAGTAACGTATTCGTATGTACGCATTCATATTCATAATAAAGAACTATATCCTATCTTAAATGTGAGTTTTTGCTATTGCTTTTATTACTTTCAATTCAATAGCAGGCGATAGAAATTGTCGCTTAGAGCTAAACAATGAGGCCTGGATGTGTATTATATTGACGCCAAATTTGATTATAGCCTAGCGCTAATAAAATCACATCTACGGCGAGGCGCAGGAGGAATCAAAGGAAAGTACATAATCGAATGAGAACAAACACTCGAATCGTCATAAAATAGTCCGCGCTCTCGTATTTAATTGAGTCAAGTGTTTTTCATTGTTGCGCAACCGCGCGCTGCAATTACGTCGAGTACCTTTCACGAGGATCCGGCGTGAATCCCGCCTTCCTGCATTGACCAATTCACTTTGCTCCCCGGCGTCGGAGGATTAAAAAAAAAAAAAAAAGGGAGAGAAAGAGAACACGGCGAGGAGCCTCGCTTCATTCAGCCCCGCGCCAACAATCGGGCCGCCATTACCATACATCCTATCCGCCCGCAGAAATCGAGTTTAAAGACAAAAATGGCCGAGAGGCCGCTCGCGTTAAAACGCAAATTCCTCGTCGCTCAAATTCAAATGCAAATTCCTTTGTGCTCTCCCTCGCGCGTATATAAAACCGTCACCCTCCCCATGCCGCCCGCGCTCTGAAAAATCCGGAAAAGCGAGCCGAAGCGCTCGTTCGTCTCGCTTTATCTGCGAAATTAGTCGTGTGTACTTTGGCCGGAGCCGGCGCATATAGGGGTGGCAAAGGTCCACTCCCCCTCCCCTTCTCTTTCCCCCGAGCGCGCAAGGGTTTAAATTAATGATATTCCCGACGCGCGCGATCCCGCGCGATAAGGGCCACCGGGGGTAGCATTCAGCGGTCCTTAATAATGGCCTCTGCGAGAGTAGGGCCGCTAGCTCTCGCGCAATTTCGCGCGCCGCCGCGAGCACAGCACACCCCGCGCGCCCGTCTCTCGGCTCGCGTGTCACTGGGTTAGCGTATATAAGCGACCGGCGAGCGCCTCGCTCCCTCGCGCCGGACGTTTATCTTCGCCGGTGATTTACGATCCGGCCTCTTTCCGCGCTTTCCGCGCGCGACAATCGAAGCGAGTAGTATAGCGACGTCAGAGCCGAGAAGAGGGAGAGAGACTCGCGGCCGAAATCTCCCCCGTTTTTTTTTTTACGGGGTGCGTTATACGCGTCGAGATACGTATCTGCAGATGCGCGCTCGAGATTGGGAGAGCCGATCGCTCGGCGCGGGCGCGTGCGATTTGTTTATTTACTTGTCGATCATCGGCGGGGGCTGCCGGATCGAGATCCCGGATAAGGACGCGTCCGCTCGCGTAAGTGTTATGTATATAGGCCTCGTTTAATTGTCCGGTCTTTTGTCGGGATTTATTGGTCTGAGATGGGGATTTGAAGAAGCGCCGCTCTGCCTTTCATACGGGGGGGAGGACCTTTTGTTGCACCAGATGGGAGATAAACTTTTCCTCGACTCTCGGTCTTTGACGTGCGATCGGAATTGCACAATACATCGCAGTTGTTTCTCGAAACATCGATATTTAAGTACAATTTACGGATATGCTACTGCTGCCGACAGGCTAATTGCATTGTAATGACGTCATTTGGGGGATCCATTAAATTCGGCTCGCCCGCCGAGTTTGAACCTGCACAGCGCGTCGTCTTATGACTCGGAGGCGCAGCAGCCCCGGCGCGTTTACGCGTGCGGCACTGCAAACAAGCGGGACAGACGCAGGGAAGGATTGAGGATTCGCACGTGTGGCGAAAGTGTGCACGCAGATTAAAAGGGATTGAGTTTTGTTTACGCACGGGGTCCGCTGCGAAAATCCTCCTTATTTTAAATTCTCGCAGCGGACACTTCGGCTGCAGATAAGCGATCGCTCGGCGAAAATCGCCAGCGGGTCCGCCGCAAAAATACGAGCGGCCCGGCGCTCTTTAATGGCGGGGCTTCCGTAAGTATAAGGGAGAGGCAGCAGAGAGAGAGAGAGAGAGCCGTCGAATTAAGCGACTCCGTTTGCGCGAAAATATTTTGCTGCTGGCACGTGAATCACCTCGCGAGGAGAGGGGGCAAAAGAGAAAGAGCGTAGTGGAGGCAGCGAGATTCGTCGGTCGGATAAGGAAAAAAAAAAGCTGGAGCAGTAAAATCACCGGCGTCCCTGTGTATCTCGGGGAGAGGGCGCACACGACGACGCGGCAACGGTGCACAGTGCAGGTATATATGGGCGCGTCGATGACAATGGGGGCCGGCTCCAGGCCGAGCTGCACGGCCCGTTGCGGAAGTTAATTCCACCGAGCTCCAGTCAATAATAAACGCCGTCACTTTACGGTCCCTTCCCTTCATTGAACTTGTATTTACGACGGCTAATAAGTTTAATAAGTGCATTCACGAGCGGCGCGATTATAAATACTGCGAAAGGTTAATGCCGCTCCCGTGCTCTCTGACGGGCGCTTTGTAATTTAGACACGAGACGGATTATTCGGCTCGATCGCCGTGCGCTACAGTTACCATCTTGTTAGCTCGCATTTGATAATGGACAGACCTGCAGTGGGAAGAGTATTTTTCCGCAAACCGGGAAGATGTATTGAGGGAGGAAAAGAGCGACGCGGTCTCCTACGCCATTCCGAGCGGTCGCAATAAAACTTTTCTCGACAGTGCCAATAAGCACAATGAAAGCCAATGCAAAACACATCGTTACCTTTTCTAATGATTCTAAAAGCCGGTGATTATTTACGAGGCTCACGTACTGTCCCGCCTCTGCACGACAGAGTCAAAGTAGTCCCCCTGACCTCGACGCAGCGCGGCTCCTTTGCCAGCCCAAAGGAAATGCCCCGGGAAAAATAGCAGCCGGTATATCGCGTTTTTCCGGGAACGAAGGAAGAAGGAAAAAAAGGAGCGCAGCGGCGGTGAATAAAAAAAAAAAAAAAAAAAAAAGCGGCCGGGGGGAGAAAGAGCGGCCGCGACGATCTTTTACGAGCGTGGAAAAGCCGGGGCGAGGCTGCACCGTAGTCCGCGCGTGACGCTGCACTATAGGAGCGCGCGCATAAATTATTCGCTTTTTTGCGGCGGTGCACGCACGCGCAGAATATATATGGGCGCTCGCGGTATACCGGGGGGTTCGTTAATGCCCTGGCGCGGCTCTCGCCGCGCGTGTTAGGCGCGCTGGAAAATTCGAGACTCGCCCGTTCTCGATATTGCGGCGGTGCGCTTTTGTTTTCCGAACTTTGTTTTTTAAAAGGGCAATGAGTGCGCGTTCGGAGGTACTTAAAGCGCATATATGAATTTTCAAGTTACTTTGGGAGCTTGTTGTTGGAAGTCACACTGCTATAATAATTTACTCTTAGACTGTTGGAGTTTCTTTTTTTTTCTTAAGTGCAGAGCTTGTTTTCTTACGAAGGAAGCGTATTGCGCTTGTTAATTTTGTTTTTTATAGCAGTTTTTGCGAGGATATATTTTGAAACTTGAAGAATTCGGATGCGTACGATTTGAGAAAAAAATCAGTCCACTTGTCTAGTATGTGTTTTTTCCGTTTGAAAAGCGAAAAAATCGACTTCGAATCAACGGTCGTATATCGTTTCTCTATAGTGCGGAACGTGTAAATCTGAGACTCGAAATATTTTACATTCGTAGCGTTGTTTTTACTAAAAATCGTATTTTCACTGTTTTCTTTTTTGTATTCATAATTTTTTGCCAAGGCACATTTTTTAAAAATACTCCTGCCGCAAACCATTGCGACTTTTCTTTTTGCGGTCATCAGAGATTCGAAAAGCACTTTTTTAGAGAGATTTTTAGAGAGATTCAAGTGAAACGATCCACGAGGAAAAAAATAATTCGTGCATGTAAGATTCAGAAATATGCATTGTAGCGAAAAAAATGTATCATTATTCCAATGTTAAATTTTTAAAAAAGTATAAGTTGATGACTATAATTTTACATTAAAATGTGCGGCTATATTAGCAGAATAGCCAAAGCGCTATATGCTGTATACATGCAGTCTATACCTATACTATATATTTTCATAGCAGATATGAGCAGATAACTACTAATAGTTTTCTAATTAAAAATAGTCAAAACTCGAAAAGAATTCGTCTTTATTCTTCTCTAGAATAGAATAAAGACATTAGTTTAAGCGTGCTCGACATATCACAGCCCTATCACAGAACTTTCTCTGCTATATATAACGGAGGCTTAAATTCCTTTACTATCTATTAAACAGTAGCACTATCAGTAGGAAAGGAGTTTAAACTTTCAGATCCAAAAAAATCTCTGTGATAGGCCTGTTATACTTGGGCACAATAAAACTAAAATCTTTAAATTCCAGATAAATATATCTTATATACAAATAAATAAATGAAATAAATCATAGATAACTATAACTCATTAACAAAACTGTCAGAGAAAAAATACATAACAATCAATGCTCAATATAAAAAAACGTG
>JAWWEN010013212.1:0-22595 GCA_035582955.1 Sycophila texana | reverse complement strand
TTCGGCTCGGGTGCCAATTTACGTGCGATCTGAGACCATTCTTGTTTTACCTCCCTTGTTGCGTAATATACTATTTTGCAGTAATAAAATTAAAAAAAAAAAAATGTTTGTTACTTCATTGGAGACTTAAGAAGCAAGTGAGATTCCTGCAAAATTTACCGGGCGAAGGATTATCGACGAGAGCTTTTTCCCGAAGGCTTTGTCGTGGGCAACTTAAAATGGTGAAGTTTGCTTACTGTTAAGCTACCTCGGTTCCGCGCGCTTCCTCATAAAAACTATTTGAGCGAGTGGCCAAGCGGTCCCCACCTCCAATAAGTGCAAACAGACGGCTAACGAACTTTTTTTTCCCCGTGTATAGGCAGTAAAATGCACCCCGAGTCCGATGTGCCGACTTGGCTCTACCTGACCTCGGCGATCCCAGGCGATCCAGCATCTGCGGAAAAACGAAAGGAACCGAGAGAGAAGGACAGAGAAAGAGAGAGAGAGGGCATGATTACCCGGTTGTAAAATTAATATTGTTTAAATGCGGTTGGAAAAGGGGCCCCCGCGGGCCGCTGCGCCGCTCTGCCACCTCTATAAAAGGGCCTCATCGGCACAAGCAGCCCGACCCCGGGCCTTAATCTCTTTGCTTTTGTCCTCTTTCTCTCTCTCTCGCTTATTCCTTTTCGCTCCTTTAACTGTACCACTCCAGTGAAATTCCCTCCTTTTTTCCTCCGGTCCACGTAATATGCGTTCTTATATGGCATTACCAAACTAATCAACTTTTATATACGTGCGATTTGTATATGTACACCTAATATCGTTTGACTTTATCCGTATAACTTGACTACGATTATACTTTTTTTCTCATCTCATTTTTTTCTATATATTTACTTTTATTTGTAATTAAACTGGTGAAAATCTGTTCAACTTTTAACACTAATTTTGTGTTTAAAATTGAAGGAACACGAGTTATTAACAAAGCGTAACATTTGTTTATTAAATAATAACATATTGTTTAAAAATTTGTTCTAATTGCAATGGAATTTTAAATATAATGCTTAAAGATACAAAAAAACGTATATATTGATTCGATTGCAAATTTAATATAAAATATTTATAAAATACAATTGTCAGTTTTATACATTTGTTAGATAAATTGACAATGATTTTAAGCGAGTAACACGTACAATCGTATAGTTTCTAAATCTTATACGCAGTTCATCATGCAGTTTTAGTTTGAAATTTCTCTCTGTGTATCTTTTTTAATATCATTCCGAAATCCCCAAACACAGAATTTTTATATAATAATTTAATTTTAACGTCATAATAGTAGTTAAAAAATAAAAATTGAAAACATTCGTTACACGAACTGCGCGTAACCTTTAGATTTTTTCCTCGCCGTGGGATTTCATTCTTTTATTGTTGACTGGTTGTCGAGTGATAACGCACCCAACTAGTACGTGTGCAAACACTCGAGCGAATGCTCTAGGATTAACTTTCGTTTAATTACTCATTTTGATTCTTTTTTTTCCTTTCCCGAGTCAAGTTCTGTATTAGTCCCTCGCTCTCATTCTCATCTGTTTTATCCGTAAAAAAATTCATATTTATTTTTAATTTATTATTTATGAGAAACGGATAAAACTTAAAAATTATTAATCTTAAACATCCTGTTTAGCAACAGAATTTAAAGTTATTTTACGCATAAGAAAAATTTCATTATATAAGTAAATATTTAATTTTAGAAATAAGAATAAACTTTGACAAAAAGTTGCGTCCTTTTGTCGAGCCGTGAGATGAGCTTAATTCTGTTATATTTACAAGAATTTTTTTTTCAAACAGTAAGCTAAACTGAAAAAGATAATACCGAGCAGTAAAGCAGCTTTTTTTAGTAGGTTCGAGATCTTATCAGTCTTCACGGGCTTATACGCAACAGTCGTTGTACTATTTTACATGAAAAATAATGCGACGTCATAAATCGGTATACATAGAAATAAGCCACATTACAACGTTAGACATTACAAAAATAAAAATATCTATATAAATAAAAAGCATTAAAAGTTGATATAGTAACGAATGATGAACGAATGTAAGCGAACTCTGCAAGGAGAAGGATATAAAGAAGGCGTTTTTCATAAATATATATGTGTATATATTTGTAAAAACGAGATATAAATGTAAATGATGCGCGCCTAAGGTGTAGTTGCGCACGTCGTGAGTAGTAAGGGCTTTTAGGTACTAATTTTATGTAGAGATATGAGAGGAGGGCCTCTCGTTGCGCCCCGGCGTGCCATATCGTTCCGCATCCCGCAGGTGTCGTAATGCCGTATAATCCGGCTGCGCCTCTCCGGCTCTTGGATGCAGTATAACTGAATGTATATGACACGCGGACTCGCGCATTCGCGAGGACAGCTAACTATCGGCCCGTCTATTATACATTTCTTTCTTTAAAAAAAAAGTTCATTTTTCCTTTACGTGATGAGAAAGTCTTCCGGAATTTTGTGAGAAAACGATAAGTTTATCCATAAAATAAATACCCTTCCGTTAATAAGGCACAACTTTTTTTTTGCAGTATAAAAATATGTGTAATTGACGTACTATATAAGTACTTAAATATTGTTATGTGCAAAAATTCGTTTATTATTGTTTCTAATAGTAACTCTCTATAAATGGATGATAAATGAAATTCACATCCAATAAGTGAATGTACACTTTACTCTGTACGATAAGTCTTCTACATATCGACTAAGTAAAAGACTTTTTTTAAATGCATATATCAACAAATGCCAAATGCTTAAATTAGCAAGCAAAAATACAATTTTGTTTCTTGTAAAAGGCGCAAAATGCCGTATTTTTTAAAATCTTTCATTAACTCTAAATCTTTTTCTTATTCACGAAATTTGTTTGTCCCTATAGAAAATAATTATATAACATTCTGATTATAATAGAATTTTCTTTTCTTTCCATCACAAAAGAATAAAAGAATTTCGCAGAATATTCTACACTTAGAAGTGTAGAAAATCTACTATAAATTCTTGGAGGTGATTACAATATATTTTAACAAACTTTATTACAATATATTTTAATTTGTCAATAACTTATAATACAATTTTCTCATTTGTGGCAAAATAATTCCGAAAACACAGTCCTGTAAAGCGATCTTCAATGCACGACTCCAAATTTACACAATTGTTATCTTTAATTAAATATGCGAAATTTAAAAATTGCCTTGCACGCATTCATTTAAAACCATCACTCATCATATACAACAACAAGAAATAAAAATAAGAATTCCAGCATCTCGAAAGCACAAAAAAGTATATAGTTTACACCCTTTCCCCGGGCAGTTGCTCAAAAATAATTAATAAAGCCGCTACGGTGATTTCGTTGCGACATGAAGCCTGGAGCGCGTTCACCGCAGCGCTTTCACGTTGCGCTTGAAGGGAAAAGGGTATACATACGCGCACCGCTGTAACACCGGCGTGGCGAGCGATCCTGCGTACAACACGATACCAGTATATAGACAGCGCGTGGTGCGCGTCGACTATGCACAGGTGAATTCGTGCAGTCCGCGCGCGGGGCATCGCGTGAGCCTTTATTTTATTAGTGCCATAAAAAAGGAAGGAATAAAAGTAGAGAGAACATTTTTACAACATTTTCGATCATTAAAGTCGGCTCTCGGCCGAGCCGCTCGCTCGCGATATCCGCCAATTATAGCCTTATTCCTTTTTCTATATCAAAGCTCGGGACGACGTTGGCCTTCCGCCTGGCTCTCTTTTCCCAAGCTCCGCACTTGCTGTTAGTTTCTCTTTCCTCTCCGTCTATATATAAATATATACAGATATATATTCCGGCTAGAGCCGCGAGCGACGCGCTGCGCACAGTTCGGAAAAGTTTCCTGCGCCTGGCTGTAAATCCATTTACCTTTTGCTTCGTCTCTTTTCTTTTCTTTTTTTTTATTATTTATTTCTCGCTTACACTCTCTTTCTCTTTGGTCCTTTTTCACCTTTTTCCTTTTTAATGAGGCGTCATTCACTCGATCGAAGGGTGCCCCGCGAAATGACGGCTCGCCTTTTACAAGCGCCGATTAATCGCGAGTGAATAATGCGCCGCGCATAAGACAGCAAGGCGCTTCTACGAATTATTTTCATAAATGATCCTTTTCTGGATCATCATTGGTTTACGGAGAGCTGCAGTCTCTAAAGTTTTTTTTTATTCACGGAAATACAAGCGAAATTGTCGGTCAATCTGTTAGTTACAGTGACTACGTGTTTTTTACTGAAAAATCAATTATCGTTTAATTAATCAGTGACATGTTTAAGTGATATATTATATAATTAAAGAATTCACTATTTATCGTTATACATAATTAGTGAAAATAGATTTTTTTTACAGCGATAATTCACTATTTATTTATTTAATAATAATTCAATGGGCTATATAGTATAGTCTTTACGCAATTAAATTGTGTAATAATTACAAGTAAGCAATTAATTAATTATATAATTAAATATGTTTCACATGAACGATAAACTATTTTTCGTTCTACAAACTTTTACTTCTTGTTGCAGTTATAAAAGATCCATTACTTATACAATCAATCAATTACATGCTATTGAATTTTAAATGTCAATTATTATGCACTGTTTTTCAATGATTAATCTAATTATCTCACTACGATAATAGAAATATTATTGCGTGGTAAAACTATAATTAGCCGCATGAATTTCCTAAAATCGATAATCCAGACTTGTAAATTATTTCAAAAGCCCCATCAAAGAGCAAATTTTATCGTAAACCCGAAAAAGAAGAGCAGTAACAAGTGCTGGTGAAACTTAGAAGGGTTCTGCACTTTAAACGGCTAACGACGATCGCAATAATTAAACGCTCTTTGTCTCGGCGGTCATCGCTTTATTTTTATAGGCCTACTATAAATTACCAGTTTATTTGCACCTCGTAACCCCTTCCCAATTGCTGCGGCCCTGCAACCCGCAATGGCCCATCGGCCGCGACTCCTGCGTAAGCCTTTACCCGAGGCCTGCACCGACACCCCGATTTCTCCGATTCGATCATGCAATAATTACGAAATATTAAATCTTTAATTTCGTAATAAATGACGATTGACCTTTTGAATCATTAAATATACAATTTATACATTTTTTTACTTTCTGCTGACTTTTAGATATTTCGTAAGTCTACAATATATTTAATATTTTATATATTTTATATCTCAAATAAAATTAAACAATAAATAGTATACAAATGTCAGAATGTTTTTTTATAAATAATAAATGGATACAATAAATGAATATAATGATGCGATAATCACGAAGTATAAGCAGATTATGTAACTGAAAATAAAACAATTATTGAACAAGCTGATCTACCATTATGAACATCACATTTACATACAATATGAATACGAATTATCAAACTTTATAAGTTATAGTTTAAAGTCGGAGCAATAAAAGGATCGTTAAAAATCGTACGCAGTTGCAGCCGGGGAGGGAGTGACCGGGGGCTGACCGGGAGGGTCCCCGCGTCAGCCCCCGGGTCCTCGCTTGCGTCGCCTGGCCCGGTCCCGTGGGCGTAGCCGGGGACTTGCACAGGACCGCTCCTAATTATTCTATTGCCGGGCAATTTGCACGGTTAGCTGTACAGTTAGGTGCGGGGCCCGAAAAACGGCCGGTCGCACGCAGCGCACGCAGCGCACGCAGCGCACGTACCGCACGTAAACAAGCATAATGAGCCTTTCGCAAGGTGGGCCGTGAAGTTTGCACGGAGAGTGCAGTAACTCCCAGAGTCTCGGCCCTGTGCGCACGTATATCTGTATAGTAATGTGTATAGTAAAGTCGGCTATATACGGCCGAAACGGGTCCCTCTAGAAAAATAGGGCAGTGGACGCTGAGAGGCCGCGGGGAATTCGCACTTGGACCTCTTGATTTTACCTTGCACTTGCGGACAACAAATTCTTCTTGTTTATTTATAGTGCATATTTGACTATTATTAAAACGGTAGGATATTATGTTTTTTTTACATATCAAATTGAAAAAGAAATAAAAACATTTATTTTTTGTTCTATATAAAAGGTAAAATAGTTGGGTGTGATTTCGTTCAATTATGATTGAAAATAACGTTTCAAATTTCCACGATTTTTATTTTCAATGCGTTTTTATATTCTTCTTTTACTGTGAAAAGTTGACAAGAAAATTATAATTTAAGTCTTGTTTAAAAAAAAATGCGAATTCCTTCTAAAATTATGGGTAATTAAAGATGAAGGTCGACAATGCATTATGAATTCTTCAAGAAATGCACCGGGTGAAATGTATTCTCAATCTTCATTTTTAATTATCGACAACTTTAGAACAAATTAACATTTTTAGCATTACAAAACATTACTGACTTTCGTTTTAATTTTTCATATTATTTTGTAAAAAGGGTTGAACATCTTAAGGATAAGTATAAATTATGGAAATTTTGAAACGTTTCTTTAATAGTAAAATTGAACTAAATCAACATGCTGTTAAAATTCTTACGATAAATTAAACTGCGGATCAATGAAGTATAACATTTTGGCTTCTTTTATTTTTATACCTTATAAGAAAATACATCCTGCAGTTTCTTCTAGTGAGTTTATTTCGTTATTAATGTGCGTCCGTCTAAGAAAAAAATTGTATTTGTTGGTATAGTGCATTACTACATTGAGAAAGATTAAATTAGATCGCTTGATATAAATTATATATACAATTTCAAAAGACAATTGACAGAAGTGTAAGCTGCTGTAGGCTATTGTGGACTTCGAGAAGAGCCGAAGACAGCACTATTTTAACCTATTGACTTGAAACAAAGTTGCAATACTATGGGCAACAACCGCCGACCGTTACGACTTCTCCGCTCCGCTGCCGGTCTTTCCTCCGTTTAGGTCAGCTCTTCGCAATTGTTAGACCCAATTCTTCTCACCCGAAATGGCCCCGGTTGCTGTGCCACTGCCACTTGTAAATTCATTCATTTCAATGCGTCAGAGAAAAGCATCCCCAAGGATCATCAGAGGAGAATGGCAAATTCGCTGTCGCATTGTAGTCCTCTGCATGATTTATATACTATATCAATTGCCAATTTGCATATTCATTTCGCGATACAATTTGTCGCGAATAAGACTTCAATAATGCGAAAAATTTTTAATAAGACAGCGGCGCTGCGATTTATATTGTTAAACATGCGGATGATATATTGTGCAGATCTTTATTGAGTGTACGCAAGAGGAGTCAGCGCATAAAAGTAAAACGGTACATTGGGACTTTAAATGAGGTATAAATAAAGCTTATATGGGCAATATGAAGTAAGCTAGGTCGAAGGGAAACGAGAGCGGGCGAGGAAGTTGCCCTCCCGTGGGCGGGGCGTAACTGAAATGCTATAGAGCAAACTCGAGGGGCTGCAGCAGTTTGAATTCGGGAAGCTTTACGCTTCAATATTGTGACATCCATGCACCTATAGTAGCCCCGGTCTTACAGTCACTCACCCGCTTATATTCATAGTTATAATAAAAGAACATTATCTTTAACTTATTGTTTAAGAACAAAATATTTATAAATTAATATAATATACTTATTGTTATATTACTAAATGTTCGATCATAATTAAATATTTGTGTGTTTTGGTTTACTTTATTGCCATTTAGGATTGTACTTGTTGTGTCATTTATTTATGAAAAAAATACAATCTGCATGAGTATGAAATTTGTACTAAGAAAAGAATAAATCAGTATATTGTAACAAGCTCACTTTTGTCTTTTGTTTATAATATATTACCAAATTGGGCTGCATTTTGTTGCAAAAACAAAATCTGCTTTCTTAATTTTTTATATGTGCACTGACTTCTAAGCCAAGCGACTTACTTTTATTTTAGAAAAACGCAGTTTATGATTGGAACTATATATTGTATCTACAAGACCGAAATTTATATACGCTGCAAGGTGCATTATAATATGACACTTTTCCATTTCATTTTACTTCAATAATTATACAAGTAAAGTAATAAAATAAATGTAATTACCATTATTACACTATTGTAAAATCATTGACAGGTATATAAGTATAATAGAGTAATTATTAATTGTAATGTAGGTACGTACCTGACCATAGATACTAATTGACAAAATTAATGTAATTAAATTTAATAATAAATTCTAATGAGGGCATTAAGTAAGTTAGTAGATTACACTAGTAATTTTCTATAAATATCTTTAAAAAATTATGAAAACTTTAGCAAAAAAAGAAATCTAATTCACAGGTGTAAGTTATTGCACTTTCGTAAAATTTATTGTCTAAGGATAACAATTTCTATGTATAAGGTTTTATCATGACTCGTTAAATAATTTTGCACTCAAATCGTATATAAGAGTAATTCATATTCAATCCGAATCAGTCAATGGAAAGACTTAAATGCAGCATAAAGTATATACGGTGGGAAATTGTGCTATAAAACAAGTGAAGTGAATAATTGCTTATAAAGCGAGTGAGTTATTAATCGTAAATTGTCATTTGCTTACAATATATCTATATATTGTATTTTGTGCAGTATCGCGTGGCTGGCACGGCGCATGAGTAAGCCTCGCAGTTGGTTTTGCGTTCACGGGTTACACTTAAATCATTATTACGCGAAGCTCGCATCTTTAATCAATTATGAAGGCTTTCCCTTAGCCCGTTTTATCACTGAAATTCATCTTGCGAAACTCACGAATTTCAGTAGCATAATTTTCATCAAACTTTAAAATTTTTTGATTTTGTAATGTTCTTGCAACTAAAGCGGAATATATATATTAACTCTGTTCTTTTAGTCTTTTAATTTTTCAATTCCTCGAAAAATAAATTAGCGTCGCGACATTTAACATTAAATTTTAAAGTATTGATATTTATTTCTCTGATTTTTCCGCGATGTTCCGGTTTCAACAAAGACAATTTCAATACAAACTACAATTAGTTTACAGTAAAATCGATCAAAAAGGAATTGTTTAAAAGGAAACTCAAGATACAACAAGATAAAATAATAATTTACTTCCAACATCTGTTTGTAATGCACAAAGAGGCGGAGCCCTTCACTCGTAAACCTCTTAGGGTTCAAAATGAAGACAATAAAAAAATAAAAATCCATAAATAAGTGTTGGGTAGGACTCTGTCGCCGGATTAGAAAATAAACAGCACGGGACTTTGTTAACTTCAATTATGCGCGCCGTTTAGCCATAGCCACCCCCTATAAAACAAGGGAGCCTTTCGAAGGAGCGTCCCACAGGCGCGAAATGCGCGTATATACCTTTTTTTCTCGACCAGGGAGCCCGGCAGCGGAGTATATTTTAATAATGCCGAAACACTTAGGTTTTCGGAAGAGTTTTATGAAGGGGAATATATAGTACGTGCTAGATGTGCCTGCCTCGAGCGACTTACCTGGACGTGGCCCATTGTTTCAACAGGATTTTCATAACTACCTGAAAAGCTGCGAAAAGCCGAAAAGGTCTCTGTGACTTTGAACGGAAAATTTTGTCTCCACGCTCGGCCGTTCGGCGCTCAATCGAGCCTCATCATGTTCTCTCTTCGCCCATTCTTTTTTTTTTTATACCATTATACAATGTAATTCAAGTATTCTTTTAATACTGTAATTGGTTCTATTATAAATAAACAAACTTTTATTTAAATTGCCTTACGCAGTTCTTTCAAATAATTAAATTGAAAGAAAAGTTTTTATTTCTTATAGATTAGTAATTTATTCTGACATTTACGTCATTATATAAGTATCTAATTATGGCAATTATTCATTGAATATTTATAACGTTTGTATAATTGCATTTTTATTCTAACGATTAATAGTTATTCCTCAAATATATAAATGATCATAAAAATAAATATAACATATTCATTTATATAATGTAAATTTACTTTTTTATTGCGGACAGGACAGGTGCGCGTGTTACATAAGATAATTGCAATCAATGTTTTTTATTGTGCAACGTAGACAAAACTTGGATTTCATTAGAGATTAAAAGGGATAATTTTAATCTTCATTATTATAATATAGCCTTTATAATTTCGAGATTTGACTGTAGATATTAATGATCGAAATAATAATAACAACAATAGCCGGAATTCGTAGTGTATTATAATTAACGGGAGTGCGTATAGTAATAACGCACCTGTAACATAGTAAGCACATACCTGCGTCTTATGCTTCATTAAATCGCTCGCAAAGTTAACGTAAACACACTGCGAGCAGCGCAAACAGAAGCGCGAACGGACAGCCGTAACTTCTCGGTCTCACTCCTTTAAAGTAGGAGACATAGTCGTCGAGTTAAAGGGTATATGCAGGCATAAGCTAATCCCGCTCCGAAGCTGAAAAGCAGGTGGTTAAGCGCTGATTTGAAGTCAGTAAGTCGATGAATTGACTCGACCCTTCTTACAGCAGTTAATCCCACGTTGCCCATTGGAATCCCCTGACTTTTTAATCATTTCTCCGATTTCTAGCTGTACGTCCAAACAAAATTGCCCAGGTACGGATGAATCTGACCCTTTCGCAGATTTTCATCAATAAACCCTGGACGAATATAGTAATACTGGCGCAAACCTCTTATAATAACCGCACGAGTTAGCGACTAAGTCACTCCTCGAGAATGCAGTATGCGGACTACGAAGTCGCGAAGAAAACAGAGCCGCGTGCTTTCTTTTACATTTTTTTATTGGAACGGCGAATTGTTTTTTAGTAATCTTCGCGGTTTAAATCAATCTCAAAATTATATATATTTGTAAAGGGTATTATAAGGAAATCGAATTCGCGAACTCCGAAATCACAAGGAAGTAGGCATACAGAGCTATGCTTTTTTTTAAATGTTTTATTGGAGCAAAAAATTAGTTTTTAGACACTTACATCGCGTAGTAAGCGACTAGCCTCAAAAATCGATCATTAAAATACGTATACTAATAAAAACAAAATTGAGCGTGCAGACTCCGAAATCGCAAGGACAGCACAAAGCCGCGCGCTGTTTTTTTTAATTTTTTTTATTAAAACAACGAATTAGTCACTATAATAGGCACTTATATACGATCGATTAGTAAGTGACGAACTCGTCAAATCGATGTTTGAAAAATATACCTCCTTATAAAGAGAAAATCGAGTGTTATACAAACTCCGAAATCGCAATAAAAGCAGAGAACCGCACAGTTTTATTTTTTTTATCTGAGCGACGAATTAGTCTTCAGATACTTATATCGCGAACTAAGCCCGGTATAAAGAAAAAAATCGAGTTTGCAAACTGAAAAATTGCAATAAAGAGACCATAGAAAGTCGCAGGCAGCTCAAATTTTTTTCTCATTTTTTATCGGAGCGACGAATTATACTCTTCGGTCGCTTATCGGCATTCGCGGGCTCGGCCGCGGCCGTGGAGCCCGTGTATATAACTCGTGGTGCTCGTGTTGCCTCGTGGCGTCGGTTGTCGTGTGGGTCGTGTCGCGGTCTCCGGGCGCCATCGTCCCGGCTGCGATTGGCCGGAGCGCCTCGACTCGGTGGTGGGGACTCGAGCTTAGGCCGTCCCCGGCCGGGCGGAGTCAAGCCCGTGAGCTCGCCGAGCGTCTCCCCGTCACAAATGCCTCGGCGCTCGTCCCCTCAACATCGAGCATCGATCGACGTCCGCTCCACACGCAGTTTGGACCTCGAAGCTCTCAAAGTTTGCCGCGCCGCATTAGAAGTACACAGTGAAACGTGAAGGCGCCCGCGCGCTTGCGATTATGGGACTCTGAGAGAAACTCAGTCGACGGTGACACTTGCAGAAGGGCGAAAGGTGCGCGTCGCGATGTGCCAAGTGTACTTGAGCCTTAGTGCGTGGCTCTGAAAGTCCAAGAGAGTTAAATTAAAGAGAGATAGGAATCAAGTCAGCCAGGCGTTAGAAGATTGTAGACGTAGAGGAGAGAATAGTCGCTTTGAAGGCTCGAGGAGGTAGTCTTTGAAGGGAGGAATTCATCGACCGAGCAGGAGAAGCCTACTGAATCATGACGGAAATCAGTAACATGGTGTCGTACTACAACCCGCTGATGTACAGGCAGCAGCCTTCGATGACGCAGCAGCAGCAGGCCTCGTCGATGTCGCCGGGCGAGACTTCGCCGCAGCAGCAGCTGGGACCGCCCGGACAGGCCGCCGCAGCCGCGGTCGCCGCGGCCCAGCAGCACGCCGTCGAGAGCCAGCAGTGCGCCTGGTACGGCGGATATGGACATCCGCACTCGCACCATCACGCGGCCGCCGTCGCCGCCCAGCAGTACTTGGAGCACGAGATGCCCCTGTGGACTGCCCACCCGCACCCGCACTCCTATCTCCAGTACCAGCATCACCATCAGGCCGCCTATCAGCAACACCAGCAGCAGCAGCAACAGCAGCAGCAGCAACAGCAGCAACAGCAGCAGCAGCAGCAGCTGCAGATAAGCGCGGTGCAGAGCTCGATCGAGTGGAGCGGAGATGAGGCTAATAATTCGGGCGTCGGCGCCGGCGAGCCCAGTCCGCCCATCACCGTCAGCGGTAGCGAGATCAGCAGCCCGGGCACACCTGCGTCCCCCGGCGTCAACAACAATAACATCGCCACGGCGAACAATAATAATACGACCCCCATGCGACCGGGACAGAACAGAAGCCCCTACGAGTGGATGAAGAAGCCGTCCTATCAGACACAGCCCAATCCAGGTGAGTGCTCCGACATTTTTTTTATTTATTTTATTTTATCTTACTTCACGGGAGAGATTACATTCATTTTTTCTTTTAAAATTTCTTGGAAAGAATTTTAAAAAGTGTTTCGTTTTTTCTGATGAAACTACACAGAGTGTGTCGTTTGGTCAGATCTAATATTAGCGACGGCGTAATTCGCGCGTTACGAATAGACACAAGCCACTTTACAATCGATAATTTCTTGAAAATCTATCATTTCATTCGAAAAGAAGAGTGGAATGTTTTTTTAACAAAAATGTCGAAATTTTATCGCCTTCTACTCGGTGAGGTTTTCGTCAAAGCGGAATTATTATCAGTTCGAACAAATAGAATTCGTGATCCAACGCCGAGGGATTTGTCGGGAACGACGCTTGCCTCGTTTGATAAAGCTGTCAATTAAATTGTTGATTAGAGCAGCCTTTAGCGGCTCGAATCGCGCGGCCGAAAACCGAGTAGTGCAGGCGACTTTTCCTCAAAAGAGTCGCTTGGGAATCCTTTCGGAAAAAGGAGCAAGTAGTATCTGAAAGATGGGCCGTCGATAGGAGGCGGTGTAAACATCACTTAAACGGATGGGTAAACATCTAATTGCGCTCAAATATTTGCCCGATAATCTCGAACGGTGTATAAGCCGAACGAAAGAAAGAGCGGCGGGGAAAGTTGAGATGGGGTCGATCTGCTCCAAAATCATTTTTTTTTATAATACAATTCGCTTCGCGAACTTTTCGTTCGTCATCGCCGAGGCAACTTCCTACATAAAAGGCTGACAAATGTAATATCGAAATTAAAAAATGAAATGACTCAAATGTCGATTGAATTAATTAAAAGCGCGATAGCGTCGCGTCTTTCAAAAGTTCACCGCAGCGGGAAATCTTCAAAGGCTCCGCTCGCCGCCGGTGCTATCTTACCCGTAGGATCGCGTGATCTCGAAAATTGTTATCGAAAAACGAGCGTCGCTCTTATCGTCGCCGTGACGACCGCGAGAGGCGGAAGAATCGCGTGAAAAGTTTGAAAAAAATGTCTAAATAAAAAAAAAACGGATTCTGGTGTAATTTGAGCCTCGCAAAATAAGGATGACTCGCGGATAGGAGGAGCACTAAGCAAGTCTCTCTTGTTGCAGCGTGCAACATTACGAGCACGACGGCCGTACCGTCGCTTCCAGCCCTCCACGATCTCTGCACCTTAGATGCCCTTGGTACGCAATAATTATCATCGCAAATTTATCATTTCGCATTCTTGTTTCTTGAATCGCTGTCTTTTTTTTACTTTTTTACTTTTTTCGTTGCACGTTTGTCTCTCTTTGTTTTTTTGCCGCACCTGAAAACTATATACGAAACTATAATACATTTTCAAGTATATTCATTAATTTAAAAAAATAATTAATTAGTTTCAAGTTAAACTTGAAATAACTGAAGCCTTATATAATAATTAATGTATTGTATTTTAATTGAGCCTTACGTAAATCTGTTTCTTTATTTACTTTTTTTTCTTTTTATATCTTCAAATATAAGTTTATTTTTGTTGTTGATGTATATGTAATAATGAACAGCTCGTTTAAACAAATGTATTCGATGTCGCACCCTTTGGTATTTCGTAAATCTGCATGAAGTGTTAATAATATTAATCTTTTAAAATAAAACAAAAAAGAATTCGAAAAAATGCATACAATAACTAATGAGCGCGGCGGACTTATTGCGCTCGGTCAGCGGCGACGCGACTCTCACCGCGTGAAGAAAGACGCCGCGACGACGGTTTCGGTGGCGCTCGGGGCCGCAGTCTTCCCATTAAATTCCAGCTCGTTTTTATTCCCCGCGGCCCCGCGGCTAAGGCCGCAGGATGAAAAAAAGGAAGAGAACGAAGACGGAGAGGAGGAGAGAAAAGGATCGAGTGCTTGCGTGCTGCACGTTTCCAGCATGGACTTTCCTCCTCCTCTCTCGCTCCCGCCGAGCGGCGGCGTGGAATCGCGTTCGGCCATTATCTGCATTTTATGGTTATATGGCAGCCGCACGCCGTATAAAGCTACACGCCGCGTCTCGCACGGCCCGAATACGTATTACGATTTCGTGAGCCTTCGTGAACTCGCTCTCCCCGAGAGCCTTTTTTCCTTTTGTATAAAACTTGTATAAGCGCTATGCTGCTCCCGATGCTTTTTTTCTCTCCCTCCTCCGAGCTCCCTTCCACCCGCTCCGCCGCAAGTTCCCCGCGCCATTTTGGTTCACCCAGCGATTCGCTCCAAACGCGACTGTAAATTTCCATTTAATTGTTTTTTCTTTAGGATTTTTAATTAGACTGATTGTAGGCTCGTTGAGTATTTCTTTATTTTACGAAACTTTGATTTCTGATGCCTTAGCGTAACGTAAAAAGGAATTAATCGTAAGAAAAGCTCTAACGTTCAATCAGACGTATAATTTTGTAGTAGATGGTTAATTTTACTAACTTCGATAATTAAAACTTGTTTGTTTAAACTTAATGTTTCAGCAGAAATTATTATCTTTCTTTAGAGACTATTGGTTTTTTAAATATTAGGAAAAAGTAAATTTATTTAGTAACTTTTTCTGGGTCTTTTAAGAAAGCTCCTGAATTACGTGGATAAATTCTGCCGAATCGTTGAGTTAAAATAAACAACTTCTCAGTGGAGAAGATTGATTCAAATTCACTATCCTTTGGAAACGAAAAAAAAAGTATTTAAGCTAAAAATGTTCAAAGCGACGTGCCGAAATCCGATAAAAGGACCCTCAAAGCGTTTTAAATCGCGGTCTCTATAGTAAAGTCTTGAAAAACAATTTTTCAGCCTAGCGGGACTAAAGTACCACTTTCGCTCCCGCTCCCGCTTTGCGAATTTTGTATTTTCGGCCTCGCTAGGCAGAAAAATACAATACGCTACACGGGAAGTAAAAAAGAATGCCTCAGATCGCACGTTTGTCACCCTCGCCTTCGAGCGATCTGAGACCATTCTTGTTTTACCTCCCTTCTTGCGTAATATACTATTCACCACACGCTCGCCGAAAGTCCAATTTCCCTCCCGGCGCCCCATCGGGAGTTTGTACTTTCGGCTCGCTGTTGGTGAAAAATAGTACATACCTAGCCCTGTATGATAAGAAAGCTTCAGATCACGTATAATTGTCGACCGAGACGAAGCCGAGACTTTTCTTATTATCCAGGGCTAGGTACGTAATGTACTATAAATATTATATTACTCTACTTCAATTTTCTGAAAATGTTAACATTATAACAATATACCATCTCAAATTTCTTATAAAAAGTCTATAAAACAGCGTCAAACTATCGGATAGACAAGAAACTTTCAGTCGGCGAAGAAAAAAAAGCCGAAGTCACGTCGAGTCAAGTTCGAGCTTTAAATAATATCGGCAATAACGACGTAATTAAAGCAGTCCCCAGTGTGCCAAGTTGAAGGAGCCCTCGTCCTCGGTCGTACCAGGAAAATAGCGGGAAAGTCTCGTGCGCGCGCGCGCGTTGGAACCGCCATAAACGTCACCGTCGGCTTCACGTCGAGGACTCCGCCCACGGACCGGCCGTGGCGGCCGAAGCCAGTCCGCGTCCGGGGCTGAAAGGCGATCGCGCGCGCCTCACCCCCGCATCCTCCAGCCATTTGTTTTGCCAACAAAAGGGCCCAATTAAGGCCAGAGGGCAAAGGACGCAGCACCCCTCCGGCGGGGGGTCCGAGTCGCGCGCCCGCGCGAAAAATCCCGCAAGTTTTCCCGGAAGCCATGAGGCAGCACCCGTTCACGGGGCGACGACATGAGCGCGCTGCGGGCCCCAAAGACCCACCGACCCGCTCCCGACGGCTTCATTAGCCCCGGGCGCTCTGCCCGTGCAGTGACGCCTTTTTATTGGCGCCCGCCCTCTTTTGCGCTCCGCTTAAGCTCTTGCCTCCGACGAACTTTATACGCATATTTTTGCGCATTCCCTTACCTGACTTTTCCACCCCCGCAGGCCATTTCATATTACGCTTTATGACGTTACATTTAAATCTTGCCCTCTCTAACTGCGCATACTTTTGTATCTGCTGTATTTCATTTCATCCGCCAGTCGGAGTGCTTAAGAAAAAGTGCTCGAACTTTCTTGAGTTTCTTGTGCAAATATACGAGAGATTCTTGCGGATAATCCACCCGGAAGCGTCGAGAGCTCCAATTTTTTTCGCCTCTCGAGATGTATATATACTTTCTTTCTACCTGCAGCGGGAATGATGTTTTGCCCCGGGACTACCGACCGACCGATACATTGCTCGGTTTTCGGTCTTCATTTCCCGACCGTAACGGGACTCCAGCGAGAAACTTAAGCTCTCCAATAAAAGTTTTGCCGCCCGAGGGAAAGCGAGCAGGCGGGATGCCCAGATTAAGGAAAAACCAACAAAATTTTTCACTCGAGTTTCCAATTTTTTCTTTCAAAATTATTCTCTCCGCCACCTACAAGTTTACAACCCTATGTTACAAAAAGAAGTAGGCAAACTCATTTGCGAAATGCTGAAAAAAAGCGTATACGATGTGAACTTTTTTTCAAAATCGTTCTCTATCACCTTCATATGTATAGCTTTCAAGTCGAAAAATGTATACATAGACGTAAAAAGAAAAAGGCAATGATTATTTATCAAAAAATATTCTCCCCCAACGAGTTTGCGTACGCAAAAAGTGCTCATCTGCAAAACGCAACGAAAGAAAAAAGCGCGCGACGCGATCGACAACTCGATTATTCTACAAAATTATTCTCCACCACCGATTTTATACCGACCGCTTAAAAAAAAAAAAAAAAGAAAGACACAAACTCGCGAGCGTATAACAATCAGAAAAGAAAGAATCGCGCAACAAGATCGGAAATTCGAAGCCGCAGAGGCGCGCTGCATGCCGCTCGTAAAATACGAGGGGAGCTCGTCTCCCGGTCGGCGCGCCGCGTCATTGGCTCGTTCGCGAATACAAATGTGAGATGGCACAATGGAGGCAATTGCGATTCGCTTGACGAATGGTACCTTGCGGGAAACTAGCTCGTCGCTATTTAAGAGAAAAAGTCGGGGTGCGCGCCGCCGCAGTCGTACCACCACCACCACCACCGCAGCCGCAGCCGCTGGCGCCGCGTCCTTCAGGTCCGCGCCGTGAAATGGAAGAGCGAGCCGTGTAATGGGGTGGCAACGAGTCCCCGGAGTCCCGTTCTCCTCTGCGCGCCCCCGTCCACGCTCTCTTCTTTTTTTCCACATCTCCCCTATTCATATTCTTCTCTCGCCTCTCGCCTCTCGCCTATACGTCAGACTTTTCTCCTCGTCGCTATCCTTCTCTTCCGCAACTTTGTCAGGGAAATGCCGACGTATATATATACAAGCATATATACGCGTATAAATGTGGGCATTATACATGTGTACGTGTAGACATGGTCGTGGATTTTGCAGCTGTGCTAATAGCATTTCGAAGACGATCCTTCGGTTTTTCGAAGAAGCCGCGGGCGAGCTGCGAAAAGTATAAAGTCGACTTGGTGGCAAGGCGCAATAAAAAAAATGTTAGGTATTTCTCATTGGCACTTCTCGAAACGTCGCGACGTGTATACGTGTAATATAAAAAAATCGCGCGATCAGGGGAAACAGGTTCTCCCAATCGCGACCGTGAGTATCTATATACGCGACTACGCGACGCAATTATATACCCAGCCGATTTGCCCGCGTTAACGACGCCTTTAGAATTTCGTGATGATCGGACGATAGATGAAAACGACGTTTCTCAATCTCGCGCTTACGTTCGACGTGGTTCTACTGTACTTTATTGACTATTTCCCTCTCGATCAACTTCAAACGGACCGCTGCTTCCACTTTTTATCTATACTTCTTCACACGTCCTGACGAATTTTTATTCCTCGCTCGTTACATTCTACTAGAATAGACAAAATTTGTTTTTATTAAATGTTTAATAAGAATTAATATACGAATTTATTTATTACTAAATTTCTACATATGACAGTATATTTTGAGAAATGTTATATGCTATTTCCGAAAAGTTCAGTTGACAGTTGACACTTTGAAAGAGCAGGTAAATTTCCGCTGTCGGATGCAACCTAACTGGAAATATTCCATTTTGACGACTCCAAATGCGCAAGATGAGGATTTATTGAATTATGATAAAGTACGCGATGGCGCGCGCTCCCCCGAACACGGAAGAGATTTCGAAACGCCGCCCGTCGTAGTCTCATTCTCATTTTTTTCGCTTAAATTGACAGCACTCTTCCCTCGACTAAATCTGAAAAACTTTAAAATTAATTTAAAGAATGTGAAAAGCGACATACTCCGTGTGAAACGGGACTATATAGTGTGGCTATTCACATTTTTTTTAAACTAATTTCTTCCTGCGGATTCTCTGCAACTCCACAGTGCAGCAGAGGAGCGCGCGGCAAGCGAAGAACCGACCCGACCTTGCTCGGTCCATATGTTTGCACAGGGACTTTCGGGCACCGCACAAGATGCTCCCCTCTTCGCTGCAGTACAAACGCTCCATTGAGGTCCAGATTTTTACAACTGAAGACGAAACTTCCTCTCGACCGTATGGCGAAATTTCGTTTAGGAAAATACTGGGCAATAAGAATAATCCGATTGTACCGGCAACAGAAGTATTTATTTTGATCAGTCGGGAATGTCGAGTAGTCTACGAGCGCGGCCTTTTCATTAAGTCACGGAGATTCTCTATCTGTCAAAGTGTAAAGGAAAAAGAGCTGACGCGCGCACTCGTCCTCATTATCAGACGCTCGCGAAAGAAAAATGTCGCCGCGGTAATCCCTCGAGTACGCGCGTATCTGCGTCTACATCTATACATTATACACACCTATGCACGCATTTTCTTAATACACCGAAAGACTGACGTACCGTTCTAATGGAATCGTCACAGCGCTAATCCAAAAATATATACGCTTTTTTCTGAATTTTTTTTCGCCCCCTTAATTAATGATAATCATTACACTTTTGCATTACGTATATTTATCGCTCTCCTGACGTGTTTTCTTATTCATTAATTTATTACGCGCGAATTTGCTCAAGCAATTCGAACGGTGAGTGATCGCACAGATTAGATTCGCAACTTTGATGAATCAGTAGATTCTCGGGAAAAAAAATTTTGACACAGAAGCCGGCGTCTAATTTCGAAAACCCGCGAGTATTTGGATAACGAATATTAGCATAAAGCACAAAAGATCCTTTCAGGGTAAAGTGCAAATGTGCGGTCAGCCAAGATTTCGATATGAAATTCCGATCTACCTGACCTATATATATATACACATATTTATGCACACTATTCGATTTCGTAGATAAAGAAATAAGCGACTGGAAAATAATTTACAATTTTTCATATCATTATTATTATTTTTTCCATAATTCTTTTTTTATTTTTTAATTAATGCGTACATACAAAATAAATATGCAATTTATATACATACACTCGGAAAATCGGATAAATCAGTTGTTATCGCCGCGTCGGCTGGCCAAGAAGGTACTCGAGAAGATCGTGTACCACAACAATGCCGTCTCTAATTGAGACATTGCTTGCGTATCGAGCCCGAGTGGAATCGTAAAGCTAACAAATAGCCCGCAACTCAGATGACAAGGTCGATATCTTGCACTTTCCCCCTATCAGTCGTGTATCTCCGCGAGAGATACAAGCTCGCGATAACGCGACGCTCTACGAATTAAAAAAAGAATAAAATCGAGAAATAAATAAATAAAGAGAGTCCCATTGCACAAGAGACTAATTGTACAATTAAAAAGGGATGTATCCAAAAGGGAAATGCGAATGTAGGGAAAGACACATAGGGAATGATACGAAGGGGCGGTTAGCGGAAGGGACTGCGGCGCAGCGGCCTCGCCTTTTTTCTTTTCAGAGAAGGCGGGAGAGGAACTCGCACGAAGGCCTTCGGTTATCAAGGAGTGCTGGATTAGCGAGTCTCGCTTTGATGTCGGCCGCCAGGCACCTTATCTAATCGCGAGATGTGCCGAGTCCGCCTCGGAGGTACACGCGCGCAACGGCCTCTTTCTCATGTACTATTTTACCTGGCGAGCCGCGTGTACAAACCACTCGTAAACTCCTTCTCGCGCGATAGAAATCGTCACTCGCCTATGTTTTTTTTCTTCTTCTACTCTTTTATTTCTCGTAACGACCGGTGCGGCATCTCCGAGGGAAAGACGAAAGGCGAAAAATGAAAAACGATGGCGGTGTTGTAATTATAAGAGACGTGTCCGGGTGTCTGCACCTTTCAGGGACTGAATGAAGAAAAAAAAAGAGTTTAATAATTAGTCTGCGTATGCGTGTCTTTTTGCGCGTCCGCGATAATATCGGTTATCGCCGCAGATAGGACGCGCGGGCGCGAGACGAAAAAACCGACTCGCCTTATCTCGTGGCCCGCGCGTTCCCTGCCCTCCCTTCGCGCGTTTCGAGGGAGCGCGGATTCGATGCCGCGGAGATAGCGAGTCTCTTATCTGATACTAATGAGGCTCGATTTCGTCTCCTTTTCGTTTCTTTCCCCGTTTCGAAATCTCGGCCGAGCGATTAATGCATACCTTGCAGGCCGATATTTTTCTCTTCTCTTTGCGATCTATGATGAGCTTCGTTGCTCTGAAATGAATTATATAAATTTTAGCTGCGCGCACTTCAATAAGTGCACGATCGACTAATAGTAACGTTGAATAAGTGAATATTTATTTGTATGTAAGATATATGTAAATTCTAATTAGTTTAGAAAATCTATTCGTTTAAAAAGTAAACTGCTATATATTATAATTTTCTAATTGTCGATGTGAATATGGCTTTAGTAGAATTATATATTGCTCGAATATTGTCTTTTAAAAATAAATTACTTTTTTATATAATAATTTATATTTCGTTGCCTGCAAGTACAGTATTTTAATGATTTTTATAAATATTTTATTTTCAGGCAAGACACGGACTAAAGATAAATACAGAGTCGTGTACACGGAGCACCAGAGGCTGGAGCTTGAAAAAGAATTCTACTCCAGCAAGTACATCACCATCAGACGCAAAGCCGAACTTGCGACGAGTCTTGCACTATCTGAACGACAGGTAGAAAATTCTATTTCTGATTTTTTACATTCATTTATGATTTACATATTTGTTCACACTTTTTATATGTATCATTCATTATCCTTTCTTAAAGTGGCAATCGGTTGAAAAATATCTTTGAAAAATCTTTACATCGAGGAGAGAAAACTAAACAATTTTCAGCAGAGAACTAATATTTTATCTCCGTAAAAAATTGCAAATAGAATAGTAGTCACTAACAAATTTTACTGTAAATCCATAAGTAAGATCTAATGTCGCATACAGTAACATGAAAAAATTCGTCGCCACTGCACTAATTTTATTAAATTTTCTAGACCGTTTTTTACTTTAATAAACAATCTTATAGCAATTTAAAAAAAAATAACTGTAAGGGCTTTGCCCGTTTAATAATAAATAAATAAATAAAAAACATATGTAAAGTATTCTGAGAATGTTCAATTTCCGACTTTTCTGACGACCATCTTAGCAGTATCAGGAGGCGCGGTAGCGCCTCGAGGCAAGTTTAAGTCCGACGAAACGACTTGCCTACGAGGCCGCAGCGCGCGCTTCTATATACTTTGATATTTTAATTTTACATTGATTAGCAAAAGCCAACGGCGCTTCGCTTGTCCACTATTTTTTTAGATCGTAATTAAAATTGTTTAGGTTAGATTTTTAAATTCAGCGCCACTTAATCGGATATGCTCATGCGCTAATCAAATCGCGTTTTAAAACCCTCACAACATCCTGCCATCCTTTTTTTAAGAGAGGATTATTATTATTATTATTATTATTATTATTATTATTATTATTATTATTATTATTATTATTATTATTATTATTAATATT
>JAWWEN010013201.1:0-22601 GCA_035582955.1 Sycophila texana | reverse complement strand
GCTAAAGCTCGGGCAGCAAACCTCACCCGCGGGAATAATCGCCTATTTTACTCCCTTGGTGCATAAATAACTATTATGTATGTATTTACGTAAGTATAAATAATGCCCTTTATAAAAAGTAAGAGATGACTTCTATTTTTTCGCGAAGACCAAGAGTTACGACGAAAAGTAATAATTTTTGCAGAAAAATCTATTTAACAAATTAAATCTCCACTATGATCAACCGACCAGGATACGTTTTATTCTCACAAAAGTAAGAAACTTCCTTTTCCCTGCAAAAGTAAATTAATTCTTAGTTTTTTTCGTTAAATTGAGAATTAAATAATACTTAAATAAATTTAATAAATTAAATAACTTAAATAAATTAATAACTTAATAAATTTAAAATAAAGGGTGGCAAATAGATATCTGTAAATTTCATTAATTATAATTTATTAAAAAATGATTTTTTTTTTAATGAAATGGAAATGTGTGATTATAAAACATATACGATAAAAATGAAAATATTCTGTTCTCTTAAATATAACAATCAAATGCTTTGCAATCACATTAAATTCGCTCATATGAATAAAATTGTTCCCTCGTTTGCCTAATACTTACAAAAACGTGAAAATTTAGAAGCTCTCAATTTTTGTTGTAAAATAAAAATCCTAACGATAAAATCTGATAAGGGCGTTAAAACTAATCAACTATTTTGTTTAATTATTTTTTCTTCTGACTTCGCATTGATAACTTTCACGAGAATAAAGTATGACTTAAAAGTACATTTTTAAAATGCAGATAATTTGATATGCACGTAATTATAAATAATAATTGGTAATTAATTCATTATTATTCTTTGTTCAAAACACTCGTGCGATATTTGAAATAAATTAGACCTATCGGTCGGGTTATTACGGGTCAATTATTGTTAAATATTTAAATTATTAAATATTTAATAATAATTAAATAATTAAATTATTAATTATTCGTTTAAATATTTCTAGTTGTTAATTTAAACATTTGTTAGTTGTTTTTGACCTTACAAAAATAATAGTTTTTAACACGATTCTTCATCCATATACTTAATTTATTTCTCTGACTAACAAATTTAAATGTAAAGTATGTATCACTCATATTCATGATATGTTCGTATGTAAGATCAAATTTGCAAAAACCTATCGAAGTTAGTCTTTGACAAAAATATTTCATAATCACCAACAGTCTAATTTATTTCAATCAATTATTATATTCACAATTTCAATTATTATTTTATTACGAATTCGAGGTTTTGCTCTTCTATCTAAATATTATTGATTTAAAATGATATGTTAGGCTTTAAATTACTGAGCCCTGCTAATAATTTATACACCTCCTTGGTACTAAAATTCTTTTAAATCACGAACAAGGATAATCGTGTACATAGGAGTAGTCGTGCCACTTTTTAAATCGTAGATCATACAATAACAATTATAAAACCTTTCTTCTTTTTTTTTTTAAATTCGTATAACAATCTATCATCAAAAATCTTAGTTTATCGAAAAACTCTTTTATCTACATGGCTTAAATTTAAAACGCGGGGTGATCCTTCCCAACTGTAAAGACAGCCGTGAAAAATTGCGAGAAGATTTTGCCCATGTACTGTTCCTCTTTCAAGGGCCAAACTCCCTCTAAAAATCCAATGTGCCCGCCTCTCGACGTCAGTGCCATGGCTACGTTCTTTGATCTGCTCACTTCCTTCAGTGGTATTGCTAAAATAAAAAATGGGGAAAAGCATTCCATCAGTGACGAGTTTCGAAAGAAATTGAAATTTTATTTACTCTCTAAATATAAACGAGTGAAATTCAATGTGAAAGTAGAGTGAATATTCACTCTTTAACGTTTTAAGTCGTTCACTCTTCCGAATAAGCGGACGACTTATAACGTTAAAGAGTGAAATTTCACTCTTTTATATTCAGAGAGTACAGAGCAGAGATCACTTGTGTTTTTTTCACCTTGCAAAGGCTGGAACGGATCGTCCGCTGCGCTTAAGCACAGCAAAGGAACTTCGATCAAGTGCAATTTGTTGTGGAGCGAGGCGTCGGCGTAATAATGCTCCGCATCTCTGAAACCGAAATGCCTCGAAGTAAACTTATCGTCGAATTCCCTCACGGTTTTGCTCTGTAAAAATGCAAACATAAAAGTCAAGTTGTTAAAACAGTATTTCTCGCTAAGAATGTCTATGCACGCTTCAATGAATCACACAGCTTTGAGTAAAGTTGATAAAAGCATTGATTTCAATAATATTTCTTTTCTTTTCTTTTCTTTTTTTTCTTCTTTTTTGTACATCAATTAAGTTCGTGGGGTCGATGGAACGAGTTATAATTAGGTTAAGCGATAATGCATCGTTTAGCGAAAAGAAAAGAAAAAATTATCTATGTATATTGGGAATGTACGTGTGTCGATACACAAACTTCATTAAACAAACGGGGTATACAAAAACTGACAAAAAAAGTTTTTGAGAGCACACCTACGAGACAATGTGTTTTTTATTCTTTAGGTGTTCTTCAAAAATTCCTGAACATGGTTTATCGAAATTATCAAATTTCTTTTCGACGAAATCTTTAAGTTTTAATGCAATTTTTTTGCTTTTTAATGCAGTGTATTTTTGACATAGTTGAAATTCGTCCTTGCAGTCAAATTGATATAGAAAAAAGATAATTTTACAGTAAAATCTTGCTGAAAAAAAAATTTCATTATATAAATAAAAATCACGTTTCGTTTTTATAATATAAATAAGGGTTTTACCGTAATTAAAATCAGCAATTTTTCTTCCTAAATTTCATTATTTTATCATAATCATAATTTATCACTATCATAATCTTTTTTAGTAATAAATTGATTACTAAATAAAGTGTAACAAATGTCCCAAGAAAGTAATGAAAGAAATTTCGACTGTATCACTAATATACGGTGTATAAATAAGTAAAAATAGCACAGTTTAAGAATTGTATATTCAGCGGGAAAAAATTTTGTTTTTGCTTTTTATACTACAGTCATTTTGTGTAATTTTTGGATTTACACACATCTATATATCATACCTTATAAACTTCTTTAACGTCTAAGTTTGGTAGACCCTCCTCGCCCACGTGACTTCTCAATATTCTTTGCAGATTATCACAGAGATATTTGTTTAACATTAGATTTAAATACGGTTTCTCGATGCTCTTCGTGGCCTCGAAAATGTTCATCGGTACGGATATTATCAGGGCGGCTTTCAGTTTCCCCACTGCCTCGCTGCCGTACTGCGCCAAGTAATTGCCAACCAATAATCTTTCGAAAACAATTTCATTGTATTATTTTTTAGAATTTCTATATTATATTGAGTAACGGTAATAATTTTTCTCGCATACCCTCCCATGGATATGCCTGTCGCTCCTATAGGAGTATTTGGATACAATTTTTGTACGTGGGCGATGACTTCGGCGAGATCTTCGACGCTCAAAGCGCAGTAGAATTTCGGCGTCTATATAAGTGATAAAAATAATATATAACGATTAATCATCGTAAATAGTGTACGATAACCTGTTTTAGAACTTTTAGCGAAAAATGCAATATTAGATAATGGATATAGCAAAGTTGTCTCTATGTTTTAAAGAAAATTGCGCTATGAAAAATTTCTTCATTGAAATCAATAAATTTAAAGAAGACTTATTTCAAGCACGTGCATTTAAACAAATTCAAATGTGGAAATTATTAAAATTAATGCAAAATTATTCACATCAAATGTGAATTCATCGATTTTCAGTTTTCTGCTTTTTTAGTAGTCTACTTACAAAGTTGAACAACATACAGCCACTTAAAATAATAATTTCAAATAACAATTTTGCTGATCTCAGAATAGAGAACGTGAGAAAGGGAATGCCTTACCTTAATCTTGATGCCGCCCATGCCCCGGTAATTAAATATAACGCATTTCATTTGCGAATTTCTGGCTGCGTAGACCAGACACTTGATGTACTCGGCTTGACTGGCACCCGTTAAGCCGGGTAAAATGATAACAATAGGCGAAGTTGGATTTGAATTTTCTTCAGCCCAATCCAAAGCCACCTCCCCGCCATCGGACAGAGTCAGCATTTCCCTGGAAATGTGAGAAATTCATTTAGACACCCTTTTTCCTCGCCGAGCTCATCCTTCCGAATTACCTCCGATAAGTCATGGGCGGCAACATACGCGCCCGCATGACGCTGGCGAATATGGTTTGGGCACGCGACTCGAAGCACCATAGCGTTGGCCAGAATTTGCTCTTGAGAATTGGCAAGTTTTCATTCAAGAAATCGTGAAACGGGCCTTTCGCGCATATTAACAGTGGCGTCTGGAAGTAAAGTAGAATTTTTTTATATTGCGATAATCATAGCCGGCTGATAAGGTGCTTGAACTTTTATCTTTGGCAGACTAAATTAATGAGAAAAACATCAGGCGAATTTTAATAGATAATCTTGATGCATGACGCGTTCAAACGTTTTCAGATTAAATGATGCTAAAGCATTGTATATTGTGTGCTATAGTGGATGAACAAGAAGGCGAAAGTAACAGATATTGTTTGGCAACGCATTATATCGTATATATTATTAATTAACATAAACTTTATCCAGTGAATATTCATTTTTTGTTAAAAAAAAACAATCTTCGATCTAGTGCTTATGAAATTAATGTTTTTATGTAGTCGTCTTATCACTTGCAAAATTTAATATTTTGGTGGTGTAATCCGTTTTGACGATCAAGTTTTTTACCATTTGTTGCAAAAATGGCTTTCATTGGTTTGGAAACAATATTTTTATAATATTTAAGTATTTAAAAAAAAACGTGGCTTTTTGGAGTTGAATTTTGACAAGTTTTAGCAACTTTTTACGGAAAAACAAAGAACTCGTAGAGGAAATGACCAAAAACTATACATATATAACTATACATGTTACAAAATGAATTATTTTATTAAAATGAATTTATTTTATTAACGGAATTTCTTAATAATTGTTTTTTTTTTTTAAAGTCCAGCAAACTTTTTATATAATGTCCTACAATATTTGTACATTAACTCTCTCTCTCTTATTATGTAAGGTATATAGGTATAATAGGTCTGATAGGTGTGCTCTAAACAAAATGGATTTTTTCTAACTTTTCCGCTACTTAGCGTTGGGATTAGACACGTACATCCAACGGCAAGCATTAAAAACCTATTTATAACTGTATACTTATAGGATGAAATTTATTTTAATTTGTTTCAATTGGTAATAAGGTTAAACAGCAAAGTTACCGACACACAACTTAAGTCATTTTGTCTGTATAGAAATCGAGAGACATTATAATATAGGTATCATTAAGTTATCAAAATATGATTACACCATAAATAAATCATAAATTTCAATCTATCCATCCATTCTGTAAAAATAATAGGCGAAATATCGGTTTTGCTATCTCGAATCTCGATCTTGAATTTTGAACTCGATTTTGATTTTCGAAAAAAAAATTCAATGTCGAGAGAGAAACATTGTCATCATAGTCTAACAAATTCCTACTATATAACGAGGTGCGCGTCGCGCGCTCAATCAAACTAGTCTTACAAATTGATGTAAATGTTAAAACTGCTTTTCTCAAATTCACAAAAAGTGAAATTAAGTATAGTTTCTCGTTGATGTATAATTGCGGCTTTCAGTTAAAGAAATTAAATTAAATTAAATTAAATTAAAATTGTGATTGAAATAAATAAATTTTTAATTTCTTGCGTAAAATGCACATAACTAACGTGATATTTAAGAAATATCTATTTTAAAAATACACATTTAAACAACTGAGATTAATAAAATCTATAATTTCAACACTTTTCACGCAAAATTTAAAACTAAAATTAAAGGGACGACGATATTTCTGTTACACATCTAATAAAAAACAACAATAATTGAAGAACGTCAACATTCACTATCTCAGGAAACGTAAATATGTGCACAGTTGATGAACAATTATAAACTATAATTGAATTTCTTATTATCTCATCCGCGAATAATAGGAAACATCAAGTATACGTAAAAATAAACAAAAATTGCGGTGAACGCAGTTACAAAAAGAAAATTAAATAAATAAATAACTGAAAGCAACGACAAACAGCTTCCCCCGTGAAGCGTTAAAGTGCGATTGAACGCCTCGCATGCGTAGGCTTTAAACGATCAGTGTTGCACGCGTGACCTCGTAAGCGCGCAAGGGGTAAAGTAGGCCGATAAGGGGCGGCGATTGAAAGGCCGAGAGGGAATCGCGCGGCGACAATCGGGGCCAGGCGACTTACTTTGACGACTTCGAGAAGGTAGTAGGCGCAGAATCCCAGGCCGAAGAGCGCCCCGCAGCAGAACTGAGGCAGGCAGAGGGCGCACTCGAGGAAATTGAGCGGCATGATGGCCTTGAGACCCTCCATGTCGCCGCCTCCCGGGGGGGGGTCCTCCCGCGCGGGCTTAACGAACAAAAGCACCGGCGACGAGCGTCGCCGAGTGGGAACGGAAGAAAGGAAAAAAAAGGAGCGGGGAGCGAGGAGGGCCCGCCGCTACATCGCCGGCGCTCCTATCCGTGCTCGGGCTCAGCGTGACGCGCGTCGAACTGCTCTGGCGCGCTCTTAAGGGTGCCCGCCGACCCACTGCGTGCAAGTCGGATTATCGCCGTGTGCAGATGGGTGAGACGGTGCCTCCATCTCGGTGTCGCAGTGCCGCCTGTGCGAAGTACTGACGTGGATCGCCGGCGAAGCCGGTCGATCGAACGCGCCGCAGCCCTAGCCGTCGTCGTCACGGCCAATTCCCGCTCGTTCGTACTTTGCAGCACACTGAAATTGGCAGAAGATTCGAAAAAAACGCAAGGAGATTGCCCATGGGCTTTGTAATTTTCGGGGTTCCTTTAGATATGCACTTAGAGAAGTATACTTTCATAGTGAACAAATTTGTATATTTGCTTTTTTTTTTTGTACTTAATTCCCGCTCGTTCGTACTTTGCTTCGTAGTGTACGAGCGATTCCTCTTGCGGCACACTGAAATTGGCAGAAGATTCGAAAAAATCGCAAGGAGATTGCCCGTCGGCTTTGTAATTTTCGGGGTTCCTTTATATATGCACTGAGAGAAGTACATCACTTTAATAGTGAACAAATTTATATATTTGCTTTTTTTTTGTACTTAAGATAATAGTAAATGTGTACGTATATTTTATGTGAATGTAGTCCGTTTATATTGAAATTCTTTTTATTTCAGACAAACATTTAGATATGTTAATAGTCAATATTTAAAATTATACAAATAGTTGAAATATTAACTATTGATATGCGTAAATTTGCTGCAAATCGACAATACGTATATTAATAGTTAACTATAGTCTCACACTTCTCTCAGTGTAACTGTAAAAAACCTTTTGGGAGGGTACGCAATGATTTAATCATGAAAATCAAATCGGTTGCTAATTTCAGTGTCATCCTCTTGCGAGAGCTTTACTCTGGCACCTTGAGTTGCAATTGATTATTTCTGTGGGCTGTCGTTTTGCGGTACTTTTAGTTTGAGCCGCGACTTGCGGCTTATTTATGTGCATTTTTCACGGTCAGCTGGTATAGATCTGCTTGCTGCGATATTTTTACTGTTTATTGAAAAAAACAGGTGTGAATCTGAATTGAGTATGTGCTTTTTCAGGTGAATCCTTAATAAAGCCTTTCCTGAGGACTGATTGAACTGCGTCTGAATAAATTTGGATTATACTACTTGTATTACTTATGCAAGCCTAGCATACATAATGTCCATCGATCGCGTCGTCGCTTCTTCGTTTAATATCTCGTATGCATAAAGTTTTCAAGACTATGGACTGGCTAGTGATGCTCGTTTATAGATCTGAAAAACGGTCGAATTCAATAACAGATTGCCGACTGTTTTTACCCCTTTTTTCAATAAAATGTTTCAGTTATAGTAGAAGCTTCTTTTTACTTTTATAGTGCACTTGACATTCAAGCAATTTTTTTGTACTTCTCATAAAGTTACGATAAAAAATATTGATTACTTGAAAAACTTAAAAACTTGAGTAAAGAAATTTAAAAACTAAACTTGTGGTATTGGCGTATGTTACCAATGAAAGAGCATTTATTTTAATAAATTTATTACGAAAGTTTATTTACATGTAAGTAATGTAGAATGGACATATTTGCAATCTTATATAGACTGCAAAATAATCACTAGATTTATTAATCGACGAAGCATCTAAATATATTAATTGTAATACGTTGATTGGTATTAAATGTCCTTTTCTATTTTAAACTTGCTTTTAATTTAAAATAAGGTAGATCGCTTATTTATAAGAAAAAGTGTGCCAACGATGTTAATAATAATTCTGGGGTACGTTGAACATTTTCCACGAAATTCGCACTTTAGTCTTTCGCTCAAATTTTGGAGAATCATTTTTTGGCCTATTTAATTATAGAAATATAATAAATCGGTTATCGGTAATGTTGCTTCAACTATAGTCGTAATTTTCTTCTCAATGAGGCATTTGACCAGATAAACTGAATGTGTTTTCGGATTTTCAGCCTAAAAAACGTGAAGTATAAATCTGAACCGCATATTCAGCAAACTGGAGTTGCTGAAGATTTAGAATGATACAGAAAAGTGTATTTATTAAGATGCCAATCGCTTAAAAAACGGATATTAAGGCTGTCGATTTACTTTCTATAATGTCGAAATGAAAGTTTTATTAATTTGAAAACAGTTGCACATTTATTGCTGATGTTATCTATTTATATTGATCGTCTAACTGCTTTAAAATTAGTAGAATTTTCATTGGGTCGACTTTCGGGGGTGAATAATCTGTAGTCGATACAATTCAGTAAATTTAATTTTTAGAAGATCTTCTATTATCTACATCTACAACAGCTAATCCATTACAACTGGTCCAGAAATTCATCTGTGGTGCAAGTGCATACAAGTGCATCCAAGGGCATAAAAGTGCATTTTTTTCCCAAATGCATGAAAATGCAGTTTTTGTTAAGTGCATAAAAATACATTTTGTTGCACTTTTTTGCGGGATGCATAAAATTCTCAAAATTTGCAAAACATTTCTCCCGAGTGAGCGTTAGCGAGTGAGGTAAAATTTGCTAGTCATTATTAATCACCTATTTTCGTATGGTCATATGGTGTGAGATATCTTTTTCTTAGATGAATCGTCTATCGATAATACACAGAATATAGTGAGTCAACAAGTAATTTAACAAATCTCATATTAGGTACAGCTGTTGTAGTTTTTATAATATATTATTATATATGGTGAAGTGCGATCATTGATTCGTTCAAATTCGGAATAACAGTGAACCATAATATAATGCACAAATTCTTTTTAAACGTTGAAAAAACGTTTTTTTTTAACTTTTTTCCATCTTGAAAATGTATTGTGCTATCTGAGAATTTTATTAATGGTAAACTTTGTTTTTCTACCCTGAATATCTATTTATCTAGACGTGAAAAAATTATTTTCCAAACTTTAAGCGAAGTACTTCATCCGAAGATTCATCATCTCTCATTGCGTCAGTATAAAATGAAATTGATAATTCTTTTTTACGGTTATTGCAGTGTCAATCAAGAATATTTTCAAAGTTCGATTCACTATTTCACGAATGAAATTTAAAAATAAAAATGTTACATTGTTTTGCTTTTTGCACTGATATGTAAGTATTAAAAAGATTATAAGGGTTTGATTAATTACATTCTAATTATGTTTTAATTTAATCAATTTTCAATCTGCGGGATACTTAATACTTGCAATATAAGAATTTATTAATAACTTTATTAAAAATTTTTATTGTAACACCATGGAATGTATGCGACAATATTTCAATTGCATAATTGGCCAAAAGGTCTATGTTTTCAAAGTTCTGTCATTAGGCACTTAATTTACTTAAGCAGGTAGCAACAATATATATATAAAAGAATCTTAGATTAAATCATAATATACAAAATAATAGGTAAAATTTTACCAACTTACAGTAAATAATATAAAAAAATTAAATTGTACAATAAAAAACATATTAGTCGTTACAATAAAAATACATATTAGTCGTTACAACACAATTAATTAATATTTTATAAAATTTTTTGCCTGAGTAGGTATTGTGCAATTTTCTTACTTTTCTTATAGGGCTCTCTATTGCAGCTATTAAGAAGCCTTAGAAAATTTTTGGCAGGACTAGGCGGACTGAGCAAAATACTTTCATAAAACTCTGATACGTATATAAAATATGGATAAATTTGAATTAAGAATTACTTAAAAAACGGGCAAATATAATATGAACTCGTCATCTAAAAAGCTGGATGACCTTTGAAGAAAACGCCGGAAAAATATTGCGAAAAAATTTTTCCCATATACTGTTCTTCTTTCACTGGCCATACACCCTCAAGGAAGCCTATGTGACCGCCTCTGCAGGTTACTACCATCGCTACATTTTCGGTTTCGCTAACCTCCTTCAATGGTAATGCTGAAACAGTAATTTTTTATTTAAATTATTATATAAAATTTATAATGCATGTATTTTATTTACTTATTAATATAAATAAATGGACAACATTCCTTACAAAAATATGTAAGAGAATCAGAGCATTTTTTAAAACTAAATCTATATACGAATTTAAAACTAACATTACAAAAATTATGAGAATCAAAGGATATATTTTATGCATTCTATGATTTATTTTAAGTCATTGTATTCATTTTTAAAATTAAATTATTATTATTATATTAGAAACATGATGCAAAAAAAAAATTAGCACGATACAAATTTTAAAGATTTTTTAAATGATCGTTCTGAATACACATAATTTCTGCATTATACGCGAGTACTTAATTGAGTCGTTCGTCTTTAAATACAATATACATACAATTTAGTTTAGTTATTCGAGAAGATAATATTTCTTTAATGAATTTATTTACTTACCTTCTAAAGGCTGGAATGGATCGTCTGCTGCACTCAAACAAAGCAAGGGGACCTGTATTCGATGTAGTTTGTCATGAAGTGTTGCCGTTGAATAGTAATCTTGCACGTCTTTGTATCCGAAGTGTCTGGACGTAAAATAGTCATCAAACTCCCGAATAGTTTTGCTCTGAAATATTAAAGAACAACAGATACAAATGGCTCAATTACTAGGCACAATTTATTAAAGATTCTTCTTTACCTTTAATACTGTATCTAAATCTACATCTACATTCTCTAGCTCCTTATCTTCCACAAAGTGTCGTTTCACGTTCCGTCGAAGATTATCACAGAGATATTTATTTAGCATTAGATTCAAATAAGGTTTCTCGATGCTCTTGGTGCCCTCGAACACGTTCCACGGCACGGAAATGGCCAGACCGGCCTTTATCTTCTCGACGGCGGCCTTTCCCTTTTGAGCGAAATAATTGCCCAGAATCAGCCTGTTAATCAATCGATCGCACTTGAATAATTTCGGCGAGCCAATAAAAATCAATAGTAAATGCACTTTATGAGATGCGATAGCCGAGAGGCAATGAATTATGTGACCGAGGTCGCGAATCGATGAGGTGAATTCCAATTGATCCCCGGGGATGGGTATATGGTCAAATAATTTACCGCGGCTTATAATAAAATATAATCACGTACCCTCCCATTGAAATTCCAGTTGCTGCGATGGGCACGTTCGGGTGAAGTCGTCTTACGTGCTCGATAACTTCGGCCAGATCCTCGCAGTTTGAAGCGCAATACAATCTCGGCGTCTAGCAGCCGCATGAAAACATAACAATGGAAGTTATTTCGGCTATTGCGCTCATTGCTCCCTGCAAGGCTTTAAGTTTTAATAACTACGTCGGCTGTCTCTCATTAAAATTAAGCGTGAGCTCAATGAAAAGTTTCGATCGGAGTTATCTGATTATTCTCTTAGGGCATATACTGATTGTAGTCTATTAATGGACATTTTTATCATCAGTCATATTAATATTAATGCATGGGAAAATGCAAGCTTTCTGTGTTAATAAAGATTTTAATTTAAATTACAGAGAAAATACCGACTGTACAAATGTTCGAAAGATGCAGTTATCGACTACAATAGAATGCCGTTATTATTAAACTGGATTATTAGTTTCTATTTTTAAATATTATTTCATGAATCTCGTTTTGTAGATGAAAGAATCAATGCAAATTTTTTTAATGAAATTAATTAATTTGGAAAAAAGAATATTTTGTGTCTTTTTTTTTAACATGAGTCACATGAAAGTAAAACATATGTAAATAATTATGACAACCTTTGTACCTTTAGTTTGACGCCTCCCAGACCGCGGTTATTAAATATTACACATTTAATGCCAACGTGTTTTGCTGCATAGACGAGGCACTTAATGTATTCCGCTTGACTGGCTCCTGTCAAACCAGGAAGGATTATAACGATTGGTGATGTCGAGGTGCAATTATGTTCAGCCCAATCCAGTGCGACTTCTCCGCCGTCTGACAGTGTCAAAATTTCTCTGCAAAATTTTACAAATTTTCATTTTAATACCTTTTTTTTAATGGCACTGTCTTAAGTTAATATTAAAGCCTACACCAAGTACAATATGCACAGACGTTACTGTACGTTTGTATATTTTAGTATAGTTATCTTATGCATACTTTATATTTGCTTACATATATTTAGTTATAATTATTATCGCTGAGAAAGACTTTCTTGTACTACTAAAGTTTCATTTGTGCTTTTATTTTTATTCGACACCAGACTGAACATTGTGTCTTTGATCCACTTGAATTTTATAGTAAACAAAAAATATCTTAGAAAGACGCTTTTACTTATAAGAATCAGCGAAGAATCAGCCCTTTATGAAACTCCATCTAGAAAATATGCTTTTCTTCAAACGGTTTTTTCTCAAATGAGTGTTTACAGTTTGGGCATTCGAACCGATCTGAATAGAAGCTATCATAACATTTTTATGTGTAATTAAGGAGCCTTTGCATTTAGTAGTTTTGACTGAAATTTTTTTAAATTTAGCACTTTTTGAACTGAATATATAAATCGAACTACTCACTAATTGAGCTCGCTCAAGTCACTTTCTAGACTAGTGAGAGTAGTTCGATTTTTATACTCAGTTGAATTCTATATTTCGCGGTACTTCGTTTTATTAAAAATATATTAAAGGTTTTTTTATTCATTTATAAACGTAAAAGAGTTGAAACGTTTTCATTTTCATTTCAACGAGTACAGCAAGTACGTTCAAAACCGGACTGGGGACGTCAAAAGAATAATTACTTACAATGAACCAATATTACTCGGTAAAAAAAAATAGCATACCTGCGGTATTGTATTAGAGGCCATAATCGCGATCTGAGTATACTAGCGAACACCGTTTGGGCTCTCGACTCAAAACACCAAAGCGTTGGCCAAAATTTATGCTGGAGAATTGGTACGTTATCCTCCAAAAAATCTCGGAACGGTCCCTTCGCGCACACCAACAGCGGGGCCTGCAAAATTTCATATTTTCATTTAAAAGTCAGAAATTATTAAATCCTGCACAATATTCATGTATAGTTGCGTGTCATAATGATAGAAAAAAATGTCCTTCAAATTTTTTTCAGTTAGTAATGTTCTTGATCTATGCACTTTTTTACCTTATCGCATGCATCAATAGCATTTTATAATATTCGTTATCTTATCATTATTTTGTCCAAGCGGCTAACAATTTTCCTTTGCAACAATAAGTTACTCACTTATGTCAATAATTATTCTGCTTTGGCTGTAATAAATTAGCGAGATGATTATAAACTGGGGTTAATCAATGAGATATTACTTCCGCGAGCACAACTACTTCATTCGTGCATAGGTGCGAACGAATACATATGCATAGATTAAAAAGTGTTACATACTGTAAGGTCAAATTAATAGTAATTGCCCATAAAGGAGTATTACTGACGTTTTATTGAAACATATTTTGATAAAAAAAAGTACAAAAATTAATTATTATTATATCGAATATGTAAAAAATAAACGGAAAATTGTAGTAATCGCATTTCTTTTGCGTACTACAACAATTTATTTTGAAACTACCTGTTCATGTTAATATTAATTTACTCACATTAATTTTTCTTACTAGGCTAATTCATTTTAATTTTTTTTTATTTACTTGTACACTAAAATTAATTACTACTGCTCGAACCCATTCGCGAATTAATGCGTCACTCCAAAAATCTCTTAGTCATTCTTGCGGCCGCAAGAAAAACTCCTTCATACATATACGTACAACTAACAAGCACGAGATTCCGATTCTACGTTTCTTCGACGGCCCCAGAAAACGACCGAATAAAAAAAAAAAAAAAAAAATCCGCTCGAAGCTCCGAGTCCCTAAACGAAGTAAAAGGGCTTTTTTACCTTGACGACCTCGAAGAGATAATAAACGCAGAATCCGAGACCGAAGAGCGCGCCGTAGTAAAGTTTCGGCGCGCAGAGGGCGCTCTCGATCGCCGAGAATATCATGACGAGTGTATATAGGATGATGTGCTGCTCGGCTGCGGAGGCACACCGCCGGGGAACAACCGGGGCTCCTCGCTCGACGCTCGCGGCTGGATCAGCCGCGGCTGGCGGCGGCGGCGTCTGGCAGGACTCGCCCCGTAACTACTTGCGCTCCTCCGGCGACCGGACGCCGAGTCATCGTGCGGGGGCCGCGTTCGCGGCTCCGACCTAATGCGAGGAGCGGCCGAGATTGCGTCTCTCCGGGCCAGCTGATCGAGCGACTGCCGCCACCACCGCCGCCGCCTCCGCGGGGCGTCACGTGCTCATAGCGCCAATGTGTGCCGTTTTCACGGCACGCCGCGATTATCCCCACCGGTTGGCTTCTCCGAGGTGGATGCTCGCGGGCTTACGTAATGGGCACAACGTGCGCGCGCTAGACGCGGCTCCTCGTCTTGTGGTGTATTTATTTATTTATTTATTTTTATTTATGTAAAAATGAAGACTCAAACGTTCGCGGTAGAAGAGTTAGGTAGAAAAAAATGATTAAGACGAACACACTATTGCTGTTTGCAATTTAATTTGCCGACGTAAATTGACATTTCCATTTAGTATTGTTTATTGTTAAATTATTGTTAAACCATTACTGCATACTTTGAGCTTGAAAAGTTTTGACTTGGTTCCTACCTTCGACGACAGACGAAACACTATGTGTTAATAGCAAATTAATTTAAAGGTCAGTACTATATTAAAAAAAGAATGGTTCTCAGCATGAGCATCTGAGAAATTTTTAACTAATTATGCTTTCTCCTTTTGTATTTTGTTAGCCCTGATGAGGACGTTCAATAAAAACGTCGAAACGTCGGCAAATTGAATTGCAAACAGCAATTGTGTGTTCGTCTTGATCATTTTTTTTTTCTACCTAATTATTTTTATTTATTTATTTATTTATTTATTTATTTACTTTTTTTTTGCTGGTTGCTTGGTGGGTGGACGAGTTGAGACTGCGGTGGAAGGCCGCAGGCGTGCGCTGCGCATACGCACGGCTGAATCGATCAGAGGCTTAATTTTAGCGCTCGGACTTTCAGTGCGGAAGACGTTGGCCGGCTTAAACGATTTTTATTGGTGCGAGGCGTTTTTTTTTTGGATGAGAGCGACGAGAGGAAGGAAGTGGACAATTGACCCGGTTTTGCAATTTTTAAGTTCAATTTGTAGCTTGCGAGAATTGTGTGTACTACACTGAGAGAAAAATTTGGTAATTTTAAGTAAATATTTACTTCAATATTACTTGTTAAATATTTTTTTGAATCGAGTAATCTTTGTTTGAGACTACTAAATTTATTTAAAAACAAATAAATTCATTTAGTTTTAAAGAAATATTTACTCGATTCAAAGAAATATTTAATAAGTACTATTGAAATAAATATTTACTTAAAATTAACAAATTTTTTTTCAGTGTATAAATTGAATGTTTTTGATAATAGTAAGAGATGAGAAAGCTTTTCCATTAGGTAGTTTTATTTTATAAGGATTAATTATGGTTTTAAAATCTTTGGTTTTTCGAGTTTTAAAGAAATATATTTAGAGAAGGGAATCGTAGTCATAAAAATCTTATACAAATGCAATTGATACTTCTCATACTGTGAAGTAGTGAAATGAATTACTCGATTTGAAAGTAAAGTACCCTATCTAACCGATTTCAAATGAATTATTCAATTATTTTGCTTTATCCTGCCAGGAAGCTTTATAATACTAAAAAAAGTTCTTGTAAAAATATGCTAGAAGTGTGCCTTAAAATTTGCTGGATCATTTTCTATTGTTTTTCAAAAAAACAACTGTAATAAGGATGTTTTTACTTAAAAAAAGACTTTTTTAAATAAAAACATTTTTTACTTATGGTTGTTACGTTTTTGTTTAATGTTTATTTGTCTATTTTCAGAAAGTAGTTTTTTTTATGTTTTTCTACGTAATATACTCAATATAATAAAACGTTCTAGTTCTTGTTATGGAGAATAAATGTACAAATTTTCGTTAATATTGTTGAAAATTTCTGTTCCTAAAAGTTAATAGTTTAAATAAAAAATTACAAATATTAATAAATAAAAACAATGAAATCTTAAATTAAGTCTAAGGAAGCTAATATTGTCAACAATCTACTGTGCAGTAGTCGTTGTTTTTAAAATAGAACTTTTTTTTCACTCCTTCTTTATTGATTTTTTAATGGGTATCTAATAACTTTATGTTAATTCTGAGTGCTATTAACTAATCTAAATTATACATACCAGTCTCCGTTGACAGGATTGCAGAAAGTCAGCGTGACTTATTTTCCAGTGTTCGAGAGCCAATGTGATAGAGGGGAAAGCTTTTCTGTATTGACTTCACTAAGTAGATAAAGGCTGTTTCGGCGAGACACTTCGATCCGGAGTTTGCGGCGGTTGCGGCTGAGGCTTCGATAACAAAAATAGAATATATGAACTGAAAATGAACAGATGGCATTGTACTGTGCAAAACAATATTTTAATGACACTATTTTTATAACATGTTTTATTCACTTTCATATCTTTGAGTGCAATTTGACATATCATTTATTGAAGTACCTTTAGTGATTTGCACAGTTGATAAAAAAATTGCAGAGTTTTATTAAATTTCAATTTAATTTGATCACGTCGCCCAATTAACACTGCTAAAGAAAATAAATGTTTAAAATATCTCGTATCAGTTGCATTTAAAATGATGCATCATTAAAGATTGCCTTATTAAATTGATGTATTAGTATAAAATATGTTCGCCCTTATTAATTAAAAAAGAATTAATTATTTTGAATTTATTGATGTAAATACGTCCAGTTTATGTGTGTTTGAAGGAAAGTGAAATACGCGTGCATTAAATAAACGTAGAAGAGTAAAAAGATTCTATAAAATAGTAGAAATTCAAAATACTATTTTTATATATCTTTTAGTTAACATAGCTATAACAAACTAAAATGCATTTAAACTTACCATCGCAAGTGCCAATCAGAGTTGAACTTAAAATGAATAGTAGAAGCGTTCCAGCAAGCTTGCATTCGACGTTCCGCAATCAATAGAGTGATTCTAAAATGTATTGGCTCGTAACTCGGTCAAAAATATTAATTACTGTAAATAAGACGAGATGTTTCTAAATCTTGAGAAATTTTAAATTTTCAGTCACTGATGCGGCACTTGTCAATATCAAGGAAGGACGAAAATCGCTTTTATCGACTTTCACGTTTCTATTTATATCTTCAATATAAAATCATTGCATTGACTTAGTAATGTTGTGATTTGTTGTTGCGAGTTGTGACAGGTGAAACTTTAACTCTAAAAGTCGAATAATTGACTTTTATATTAAATGATTAATTTCTCTAATGCTGAATAAACTCAATTAATTAAAATCTGAATAGAGAAATCGACTATAATATTACTTCAATTATTTGTTGATCTTCTTATTTAAGTTTCGGTTACTTTGTTAAATATTCTTTATCAGTGTAGCCTTAACAAAATAGATATACCTTGAAATATTGAATTTAAACTTTGAACGTCAGTGTGAATTGTAATTTGCTACAAAGAAAAGAAAATTTTAAATAAATAATAACACGAACACGTAAAATGTGAAATAATTAAGAAAATCTGCTTAAGAAGGAAATGACGGCGCATTTATTAAACAGTCTTTTTACATTTCGTTCTACACTTAATAGGATATATAATTACAAAAGATAGCACAAATAGGCAATCGTTAAATGTTAAGTTTTTGCAGTACTTTCATATATTCTTGGCACCAATTATCAATTCGCAATTAAAAATTTTCTTGCGTTTAACTTTTGTAGCTACAGCAACTTATGTCTCGCTCTCGTTTTAAAGTATTACAAAACGAAACATACAGTACATCCGAGAAGAGTATCACGATAAAAGTAATACTAACTCGCTGCTGTCAGCCTTCATCTTTCAAGTGAAAAAATGTGCTGCTCTCGCAGTTTTATTGTAAAGCATTCTTTTGTGTACATTGATTATGTTCTTCGAATTAACAGATGCTACTCGTGCGCAATACAAATGTAACTTTTACTGAATAAACTTATAGATAGTTTTGATAAACGAACTAAGATCTACTAAAAAATTAAAGAATTCATTAGTGAAATACGATAATGAAAATTTTCTCTTTACAGTCCGCAACTCTAATCTAATTACATTAAGACAATCTGATTAATAATACAAATAATGTCTCCCATTAGCAAAATAGAAACTTAATTAATTTACTAATAACAATGACAGTAAGTATGGCTAGATTTCACTGTCAAGTGAGCGTTGAATTTTTAAATTTGAGTTTACGCTTTTACATATCACCATTTTTCGAGATGGAGATAATTTCGATATTTTTATTGCACACACAGGCAGTTGAATTATTAACAGACTTTATTTAGAATTGTAAAATTATGTAATCAAATGAGAGTATGTTTTGATACGATACATGAAAAAATACCATTAAAAGGTAAACTACAGGTACAGCTTACAATAAGGCAACGGTTGTAAACGAATACAATACTATAAGTTCGAAGCGACTATATTTTACATAAAATTAAAAAAAAATACTAAAAATAAGATATTTTTCTGAAAGAATAATAACACACGGTAGAGTATAAAAAATTAGTTTGTCAAGACGCCCACATAGATTCCAGAAAAACCGTCAAAATTTATCACAAGATCATTTCACAATTAGCTGTGTGGTAAGTAAACAAATCCAATATCATAACAATGTTAAAAGAAATGCAATTTATATTAATTTTGCAAAAAAAAAGAATACGTCAAGAGGTAAGTTAAGAATTACTAACGAGGAAAAAAAAAATGCAACCGCAAGTTGAAAGCACGTTACCATGGGTAATCTCAAATTATTTAGCAATTTTACGTATCTCTTTAAATAACTGGATACAAAAAAAGTGCTTAACAAATAAAAAACGCTCTTCTCCGCGCGGTCGCCCGATGCACATTTAGAGCTCCAACTTTGGCCGGTGGGTAGTCTGTTGGAGGTCGCTACTGAGCGCGGGCTCTTGAAACCTAGCCGAATTGTATCATGAGTGCCTGTTGCACTGGGACTCACGGATGTATTTGGCCCAGGTGCGATTAGGCGTGAGGTCGCCCTTGCGCAGCAGCGGCCTGCGATCGCCATTCGCCGCGCGAATCTGCTCGAGGATCTTGTGGTACGTTTCGGGATCGTAGGAGCAGGAGAGTATCTTGCGAAGCTTGGCAGAGCCTGCGGTGAACTGCGAGGGCTGGCTGCCCACCAGCACGTCCAGGTCCTTCTTCTCCTGGATCGCCCAGTGCCACATGTCCACCAGCGAGCAGTTACAGACGAACGGGTTGCCGATCAGGTTGACCGTCAGCAGGCGCGGGTTGGCCTTGAATACCCGCGGATGGATGGTCGACAGGTTGTTGTTGCTGAGATCCAGGTGCTCCAGTTTTTGAAGCTTCCAGAGGGAGCCCAGGCCGTCCGCGCTGACGATTTTGTTGTTGGAGAGATTAAGGCTGGTGATGTTCTGTGTGCGCGCGAACAGGTTCTCATTGAGACGAGAGATCTCGCAGTGGCTCAGATCGAGGATCTCCAGGCCGGACAGTTGCTTGGGTAGCAGTGGCCCTTCGTCTGGAATAGTCAGCGGATTTTTGCTGAGCTTTAGCTCGATTATATTGGTGTAGACGCGTTCTCCGAACACTTTGGGATCCAGGGGTCGCTTCAGGCCACAGTCGTTGAGTTCGAGGCTCTGAAGGCGAGTGAGGTTGGTGAACAAGCCCTGTTCCAGAGTGTGCAGCTTGTTGCCGGACATGATGAGTTTCTTGAGCGAAGTCATCAGGGTAAATGTGTTGTTGCCGACGTATCCGAGATTGCAGTAGGACATGTCCAGGTACTCCAGAGATTTGAGGGGGTTCAGAAGGCGTACGAAAGCGTCGGTCAGAGGATTGTGCGAAATATCGAGTTCTTCCAGATGTTCCAGATTCTCGAAAGCTTCGGGCAGCTTGCGCAGACTGCAGTCACTCAGCGAGAGCTTGTGCAGCTTGGGCAAGTGGCGGAGTACAGCTGTGAGGTCAGAAGCAAACATTGGATTGCCACTGAGATTGAGAACTCGCAGCTGGCTCGCATTGCGGAATGCCTCCTCTGACAATCTATCCTGCAGATTGCAGTTGGACAAGTCGAGAGATTGGAGACTGTGCAAGTTGTGACCAAGTGTACTGCCGACATTCAAGTGGTGCAACTCATTATCAGCCAAGATCATGTCCCTGAGGTACAGATTCCTGGCGAATGCGTCGCCAGGTAGGTTGGTGATGCGCGTCTTACGAATGTTCAGGTGCTCGAGACGCGTGAGGGGCGCGAGCACAGCAGTCCAGTCGAGGGAGCTCAGGTCGTTGTCGTCCATCTCGAGCTCGCGTAAATTCTCCAGGTGGGCAAACGCCTGCGGCGATATTTGCGTCAGATTGCAGGAGGAGAGCTTGAGGTACTCGAGGCTGGTGAGGTGCTCGAAGGGGTCTGGCTCGATGCGGCGAAGAGGATTGTTCGAAAGATCGAGCTTGTTCAAGTTGGTCGTGTTGCTGAAGAACAACGGGTTCAGATGGTGAATGCCGCAAGTACTGAGGTCCAGGTAGAGCAGCGGTCGACAGTTCAGGAAGGGCCCATGGATCTCCGACAACGGGTTATTCTGGAGTTCCAAAGTAATAAGTCCAGGGCTATCCCTGCAATGATAGAAAAATGGCGTACTTTAGAATTTTTAGAATTTTAATGCATTTCAGATGTCTCGCGTGACATGCAGTACGAGCGGTAATGTATTTATGCTATAGTTGAACTGGATAAATCGATAAGTCGAGCAAAATTTTAATAACTTCATTAATATGGATATTATACACTCGCCTCGAATTGATTCTCGAAGAACCATTTAAAAATTTTCAACGTCGCATGAAAATTTTTAAATTGTTCTTCGAGAATCAATTCGAGGCGAGTGTATATATGGCTTGTTGTTAAATGATGGGGTAATTGCACGGTAGACTAAATTAAATTGATATAGGAAATAAATAATTATCTTAATAGTTTGCATATGTAGTAATGTTAAATCAAAATTAATCAGGAATTATTATTTTTTTTAACGATCTTTTTATTGATTTTTAATGATCAAATTAAAAAGTCTATTTACTAGATTATGTGACTTTTTTTCTAAATATAATATATTATAATATAATATATTAAAATAGTTCTTGTGGCTATTATGGTTATAAAAGTAAGTATTTTACATAAGAATATAAAAATTCAGATGTGTTCTTCGAACGAAGAATTTTAATTATACTATCAATTATTATCATACATTGAGTTTATAATAAAATTATCTACACGAGGAAAGTGATAAATGAATATAGTTTAAAAAAACTAACAGCACGTTTGAAAAAGTGGAAATAAAAATTTTATGTAAGTCTCATCTTGCTTGTATGATTGGCTTGTTCGTTATCGGCGCTCCAGCGTTTACGTCACACACTTGTGTAAGTACTTCTTATAATATTACGATGACATAAAAGAAGTAATCCACGGTCGAAACGAATATAAAATTTTGATTTTTTCTCCTTTAGAATTTTTCTGAAACCACTTTTACTTGTTTCAATTAAAAGACCGTAAAAAAAGTTAGTTCGCAACGCAGTGTTACGAGTAATTGGAATTCTTGCCTATAAGAAATTGTTTGAATCTTCATAAATTTTATTAACAAAAAGAAATTTTATTTATTTTTTTTTCAATTAAAAGAAAAAAATGTTTTCAAGCTCGAAAAAAAAAAAACAAATGATGGCTCGTATTTTCTCCCGGCAAAGTTCATAAAATATTGTTTGTTACACAAATAAAAAGGAATCTTAGAATCTTAACAGTTAAGACACGAATAAGAATTATTGAAAAATCATTGATATTACTAATAATTAAATAAAAATGAATAGTATTCTTGAAGTTTTAATGATCACGTAAACATTAATGATATTTATATTACTTTGTACGCGTTTGAAATTGTTTAATACGAAAAAATAATTAAGTGAAGTTAGATATAAGTTAAACGTTTTAAAAAAATTGATAAACGATGAAAAATTCATAAAAAGTTTTATAAACTCCTTTAACTTTTAA